>RCWM02001038.1:0-160042 GCA_003667255.2 Euschistus heros
AATCATATTGCGTATCGGATATCGGCAAGAGGTCACCCATTAATATTTGTAACCAAAGTGACGGCTGGGTTGAACCCAAAATATATCTACTATCGCAAATTCAAAGACAAATATACTAGATTTTAGCAAAAGTTATTTTGTTTTATTTTACTATCATATACAATATTATATTTTATATTATACTAAATTATATCATTGGTTATTTTTATATAATTAATTTCCATTATTTAAAAATATTTAGAATCTAAAAATTACATAACACAGTTATTATAATTTTACTTGAAAACTAGTTTCAATTGAGGTCTATGTTCAGTATCATTGAGTTTTAAACCTTACATTGAAAATCTAATAAAATAAATCATAAATGAAAGTGAGCGTTGAAGTAATATATGACATTGTGACTTCCCCAAATAAGGTGAAGATCAAGCTGTTCTTTAGGTGACAAGTTTGTAAAATTCAAGATTACATGTACTCAACTATTATAGACCATTTAATGTTAAATCCGAAAAATGTGAAAAAATTTGAAAAATATTTAAACAAAATGGTAATATTACAGCTTTTATGGAAAGAAAACGTGGTTTCCTCAAAAAATCCTGCGGCATTTTGCTACATTTTTTATCTAGTTTAACCCTTTTTTTTTACACTAAGAGATACTCATCCTGTATTATGTTTTATTTATTTTAAAAATGTAAGACAAGAAAGTAAATATATTGTTATACACCTAAGGAGGCAAAGTGAAAAACTACTTCTGAAAGATATGTGGACCCATTGAGGTAGATATAAAGGTCTTAATGTAAAAGTCAGGTCGGACGATCATAACCTTTGAGCATACAAATAATAAGACCCATAATTCAAATTTCGCTATTCGTTTAAACGAAACAAAAAAAAAAACATAAATTCAATAAATACTTGGGAATCTAATGCATCAAGTACAAAATAACCTAAAATTATATAGTCCTGAATCATTAAAATCAATAATATCGTTTGAAACCAGTCCAACTTGTTTGTTTGTTTCGTTTAACGTCACTTTATGCTGCTATGGCTAATCGGACGATGCTACGGTGGGAGTCCTAAATTTAGCCTATCCTGGTATAATTAGGATAGGGATCTTTAACGAGTACCTGACATCGCACAGGCTCGGGACCCCCATTTTATTACGTCCCTTCCGAAAGGACGGCATAGCTGAGGATTTTTTACTCCCTTTAAAAAATCCTAAGGTCAACCAGTCCAAACTTTTTTTTTAAATGACCAAAAAATATTTCCAATAGTCTCATTTTGAATTTGTTTCAGTCAAAACAGAAAAAAACCGACAAGTTCTAAGGGATTGTCTAGTTAAATGTAGGGACCAACAATTCCTTGCCCATTGCATGAGTATTAACATGTTTAATTTCTAATTTTATCTTATTATTTTGAAATAACATATATAATCTGGGTATCAAATTGCTGATTTTTCAATCTATATCTGTATATATACTATTATATCAAAAGACAAACCATTTTTCGTTTCTGATCACTAAAACTACAAAATCAATCAGGGTCACCTGTGGTGTAGTGGTTAGCATAGCAACCTACTAAACCCAAGATCGCGGGTTCGCAGCCCGGCAGATGACCTTAGGATTTTTAAAGGGAGTAAAAAATCCTTAGCTATGCCGTCCTTCGGAGGGGACGTAAAATGGGGGTCCCGAGCCTGTGCGATGTCAGGTACTCGTTAAAGATCCCTATCCTAATTATACCTGGATAGGCAAAATTTAGGACTCCCACCGTAGCATCGTCCGATTAGCCATAGCAGCATAAAGTGACGTTAAACGAAATAAACAAACAAACAAAATCAATCTGTACCAAATTTTAAATACATCATCTTTAAAGTTCAAGGAAGGTTTAGAAATAATAAAATTTATAATTGTTATTTAAAAAGTGATACAATAAATATGTGGTGCACAGTGAAGTTTGAAATTGACCGATAGGTGGCAAGAGCCATTCAAGAGAGGTTACAAAGATAAGGAGTTATATACAGCTATAAATTGTTTATAAAATTTTCCTGATTAAATTAAATTGTTATCAAAAAATATATACTTAAAATAATCTAAGTTCTTATTATGACATCGAGCGAAAACCGCGACTTAACATGCTAGTTTAATAATAAAATAAATTGAAAACAAATATAAAGCAAACTTTCTTAAGTTAGAGGAAACTTGAAGCCCTCCGTAAGTTCTACCTAACCTATAAGTTATCATTTCTTTACTAAAAGTTATTAATTTTTTTCTTCCTTAGAGCGCGCAGCTAGAACCGCTAGTTTTTGTGTAAGTTTATAGAAAGTTTGTTGATATCGGAGCGGTACTATAAGAAAGTTTGCAGGTGGGAGATATATATTGGGTTCGGGGTTGACAGGGCGGCCTCTTGGCGCTAACGGATGATCGATGTTGTTAATAACCTCCAGTCCCCACGTTTTTTTTTTTTTTGGTTTTGGTTTTTTTTTTTTTTTTTCTATTTTCTGTTAGTCCATTGACTAATTGTCTATATAATGTCTCCCCTGCCCATCCACTTCGTCTATAAACTCTTAGCTTACGGTTCGTTTCCCAATATTGGGGCGAAATCTCTTGATTTAACGCCTTGAAAAAAGAAGTTATATGTCTCTCTTAAAGTTCAGCCGGAAAAAAGAATGTAAATCGGACGGAAAAATATTTTTCATTATTTTAAATATGTTAATCTGAATTTAGTTTTCACAATATTTATTTCTTATATAATTTTTTTTTTTTTTTTTACAATTCACAATTTTAAATGCTGTACCAAAAATAAACCAGTCTAAAAATTAAAAAAAATACTATTAAACAACTTAAGTATAAGACATATCAGATATAAAGAAAGAAAAAATATACAAAAAAACACTTAAAGAATCATAAATCCTAGTAATAAAATAAACAAAATTGTAACTATGCAATTCTTAAATATCTATACATTTTTGTATACATACACACATACATACTTAATAACACACATCTTACACTCAAGAATAAATGCAAAAATATAATACACATTCCTAGTATATTTAAAATAACAATAAATAAATTGGTATACTATGTTTAGTTCTTTTATGTATAATCGTTTTGTCTATTTTTATTAAGTTACCAATATTTTTTTATAAGTGGGTTTTTATTGTTTTTAAACTTAATGAAAAAATTGTTTACATATTTTTCTCAATGATTTCGTTAATATTCATATAATTCTAGTTTTCACAATATATACACACATGAAATGACCGTTTTTAGAATCAGGAAGAAAATACAAATTGAGATCAAATCTAACATAGGTTTTTACAGTATTTACACCATTTTCGATACACTCTGCCAATACCAATATCCCAGTTTTCATAAACGTTGAGTCATATAAGGAATTATAAAATGCATCAAATCTTGGTAAGTATTTTCCTCGCAAAAATTTAAAATAACAGAATTTGAAAAGAAATGGTAATTGTAAAGATCCTCCCACTGTTTCATCACCGCCACACCGCTGTCTTGGGCCATTCGAAAGTGTATTGCAGAGGCAGGATCAAACTGCCATTCTTGGCTGGCACAGACTCCAAAAATAACTAATCATAAACTGTGAATAAGTATATAAGTATCGATAATTTCATTGATTTTCATTTAACGGTTTTCGTTTTGAAGCAATCAAAATATTATTTTTTATTTTTCAGTTAAGTTCGTGTAAGTAGGTTTAATCTTGAAGTCGGTTTTGTTTTTCTCTAAAAATTATTTTTATAACAACCTTGTGTATCATAGATAAGGCCATATTATTAAACATAATCAAAACACTAGATATAAATATCTCAATTCAATCAAAAATTTCAGTTAACTGTTTGTATTTAGCACAAAATTATTAATGAACACCAAGTGATCGATGTCTTATTAATAAAGGATAAATAATAATTTTTAATCAAAAAGGCCATGGATTGATATTATATAACTTTCTAGATCCGAAGTCTAGTTGGTGCCATGTAAATTTAATGGCAAAATCAACAGTGAATTTCCCCAGACACGAGATGCGAAGGTGTTTGGAACAGTTGAATTATAGATAGAGGGTCAGAGAGCTTCTAAAACTTTTGTTCCTCCGATCTAAAAAAGTTTATTCTTCCTCACCTTTTGTCGATCAGAAAAAAATTATATTTATTTTATTAGCTGTATCAAAGTTTATTAAGATCTCTTATTAGATTATACATTCAACAGCAAAAAAAACAGGACACTCAGATTTCGTCTCATAATGTTCTTAAATCTTTTTAATCTATAGTAAGAAATGGTTTATTTATAACTCATTTACACAAAATATTCCACAAATGAATACTTTTTATTAATTATTAAAAAAACATTTTTTTTAAAACTTTATTCTTCATTTTCTTCAGGTTTTCTGATAAGGGATGTTCTACGGCGAAGGGCCTCTCAATCATTTGAGGCATAGAAGAAATTAAAACAATCCATCCGTGTAACAAAGAAGTTGAATTTGCGAAATTTCAGTTATAGGAATTATTTTTTTAAATCTATTCCTCGTTCCTTCAAGACACACTGTTTTACAGATCTGCCAGTATCTGACGAATTTTTGAGTCGTAAGGACATCTTTGGCCAATCTCTCCTACCACAGTTAGAATTAGTTTTTGTCCTTAACGATGCTGTTTTAAGATGGCGGAATTTAACGATTTTATTAGTTTTTCCTCCTGAAGGATAATATGTTGAAATATTTAACGGTTTTTAAGTTGTCGTTGTCGTCCTAATAAGTTTACTGTTTGAAAATATTTAATGATTTTAAGATGGCGGAAGGATAAATTTCGCCATTGTTCTCCTTATAAGGACACTGTCTTGAAATATTCGACGATTTAACTATTGACATACTCTATTAACTAATAACGAAGTTTACAATAAAATCAGCAAATTAAAAAGCATCATCAAAGCATTTTTTTTTTTTTTTTTTTTTTTTTTTGTTTGAGTCTATTATAGTTATTTTTCATGGAATGGAAATGTTAAAAAGCGTTGCATTAAGTTTTTAGAGTTCAACATTAAACCTACCTATATTTCATGTATTCATATTTCTACCACAATACCTCAGTAAAAAATAATAATAACAAGAGAGGAGGAGATATTGGAAAAACACTTTCAATATATTTTTAAATAAAAGTACTAAAGTCAAAAAACAAATTAATGAATGTTGTTTCCAAAAACTGCCAAAAAGAATATGATAAAAATAATAAAAACGGTTTTATTTTTCCCTTTTCCTCCAACCTCAGGCAATTTTCCTAACTTACTATGTATAATTTTATCTTTACATTTACTAATTAAATTATGTGTATAGTAAAAGAATGTTAATGTCCGAAACGGAAAACCCGCTTCGGCCTCTAGCAAATGGACTGTATAGGAATATATGAAATCGAGGTTTTGCACTCTTGGGGAGATATTATTGAGAAGGTAGCATAAACGAATAATACAGAAGAAATCTCTTACCTTATTACTGCCGCCGACGGTCTGTCCAGGGGCCCCTAAATCTTTACGGCCTGGCAGATGTTTCTCCTGAGCTGCAATATTCGTCCAAGCTCGCCTCCTCTTAGATCACCACTCATTCGGGGGAGAACTAGGTTAAAAAACCAATGGAAGACCATGAGGTCTAGGGCAATTTTGTAGGAGGTGCGTACTCGAGCACAGATGATAGAAGAAAGAGGAATATTCATGTGTGGATTAGCGCAGATAAGGGCTAGTTGCACCGGAAATTCATAGAGTGCGTCAATATACACGGTAAATTAAAGTTTTTTCTCCTTTCCCCCCCCTTCACATAAGCGCCGATTGGCGCGAACATTATGATAGTTTTTTATTTTAAGACTAAAGCGACAAGAAACAGCTCGTCGTTACAGACTACACTAACATTTACTAGACAAACGATGAAACCTCCCAATTCATTACAAAAGAATTATTTACATAGCTGTGGTTAGACCTATTTGGACGTATGGAGTTGAGCTTTGGGGCTCTACTAAACCATCCAATTCATCTCGTATCCAACCCTTACAATCCAAAATCCTTTGAAAAATCCAAAATGTCCCTTACTTTGTCACCAATAAACTTATCCATAAAGATCTTAATGTTCCATATATTTCTGATTTAGCCCACACCAGATACCTATCCTTTCATAGTAAGCTCCATAACCCCTCAAATCTATTAGGTTCTCAACTTGCTTCCCACTCCGTTCCTAATAATCCTCCGAAGCGTCTGAAAAGAAGATGGCCTAGAGATCTTCTAGTGTAGAATTCTTATTGAGTGCTACTGAGGAGTAGTTCTTTTTGAAGTTTTGACATGTTATTGTAATCGTTATTAGCTCATTTACTTGATGTATATATTTGTACAGTTTTAGCTGTTACGTATATCTGCGAAACGTATGTCTATGTAGATTTTTAAATTAATTAATAAATAAAAAATATACTTTTTTTTTTATAAATTCAATTTATTGATATTTACAACTGTACATCAAGTAAATGAGTCGATTACGATTACAATAACATTTCAAAACTTGAAAAGAACTACTCATACGTAGCACTTCAAATTCTACATTAGAAGATCTCTAGGCCATCTTCTTTTCAGACGCTTCGGAGGATCATCGGGGAACGGAGCGGGAAGCATGTTGAAAGCTAATAGATTTGAGGGGTCCTGGAGCTTACTATGAAAGGATACGTATCTGTTGTGGGCTAAATCAGCAATATATGGAACATTAAGGTCTTTATGGATAAGTTTATTGGTGACAAAGTAAGGAGCATTTAGGATTTTTCAAAGGATTTTGGATTGTAAGGATTGGATACGAAATGAATTGGATGGTTTAGTAGAGCCCCAAAGCTCAACACTAAATAGGTCTAATCACTGTCATGTAAATGAGTGTTTTGTAATAAAATTGGAAGCTTTGAACCTAAGTCCAGTAAATGTTGAAGTAGTCTGTCACGATAAACACTAAATAAAATAAAAAAAAATTCAGATAATGTAAGTGATTACAATAATAGATTATTAAATAATCATGACCGGTTGTTAGTTTTTATTATTATTATAAGAATTATTGTACGTTTTTAAAAATATATATATTTTTTGTCTCTATTATTTTTATTTACGATTATATTATATATTCAGTAAATTTATAAACATGTCTGATTAACTTTACTGCCATAAAGTTTGTGCTTTAAATAAAAACCTCTGATACGGACTGTAATTGGGAAATTCAATTAATTTTAAAACTAATTATCGGTATCGAGAACTGAGAATCGATTCATTTGTATCCGCAATCGAAAGATTTTAGTATCGACACGTGTTTGTAAGAATATATTTGAAACATATTTAAAGTTGGCAAAAACATAAGTAGCATAACTTCTATTTATGTGCTATAATTGGACTATAACCTGTTATAAATGCCACTAGACTATATTTAGATTGGACAAAGAATGTTCTGTTCCGTGTCTAGTTATCCTATTGGCGATAAATGCTGGAAATAACCTACAGGAAACTTTGGCAGGTTTCCATGATAAAAAGCCAAAGCCTCTGCAATCTCACTGTTCATGCGAGGTCGTCCATCTTGGCAACGAATCCAATCGTTATAAATGTTGTCATAGTCAGAATTCCAATGTTTTGGTTTTTTTTTTAATTATAGACAGCTGTTTCAAGGAACAGCTGTGTATATAACAAAAAAAAATATTACTGCTTGTGAGTAATATTACTAACCTCATTGGTGCTCAACTTTATTATGATTATCAATCCTTTACTAATATTTAATTAATTTCAATTTAAGTAGAAGGAGATTGGTTATATTAATTTAATTTAGTGGCAATATTCCACTGATTCCTGTTGAACAGGGACATATGGAGACATACGGAGTTGAGCTCTGGGGCTTAACTAAACCTTCTAATACTTCTCGTATCCAATCCTTACAATCCAAAATCCTTCGAAAAATCCTTAATGCTCCTTACTTTGTTACAAATGAAGTTATCCATAAAGATGTTAATGTTCTAATATGTTGCTAAGTCAGCCCAAACCAGATACCTATCCTTCCATAGTAGGCTCCATAATCACCCCAAACCACTAGTCTCCCAACTTGCTTCCCACTACATTCCCGATAATCCTCCGAGACGTCTGAAAAGATGGCCTAGAGACCTTTTAGTGTAGAATTTATTGAAGTGCTAATATTGAGTAGTCTTTCACATGTTATTTACATGCCATTGTATTTAATTTCAACACATTTACTTGGTGTATATGTTTTATATTGTTGTAAATTAAAAAAATAAATAAATATTTAGTGGCATAACTCCTCATTTATTTTATTTATTCCTCTACATGTTTCGGGATTTTATTTCAATCTTGAGGATTCCACAACTATTTACCGTGATTTTTACGCATTATCAATCTTGTTCAGTGTACTTATAGTGACTTTTAAATTGATGACAACGTGTAAAAATCAAAGTAACGAGTTTTAGAAACCTGAAGATGGAAATAAAATCCCCAAACATGTAGAGGAATAAACAAAATAAATGAGGAGTTATGCTACTTAACTTAAAATTAAATTATACTTTAATAGTTAATACTATATTTGAGCTATTCAGTTGACAGAATAACTAACTCCAAATCTAATATTTTTCAATAAAGCAGTTTTAATAATATTACCCTATAGAAAATTCTTACCTTTTTCTTTATCAAAAATATTAAAATATAGCAATTTACTAAAACAGCCATTGTGCTCTTAACTATTTATTCTAAATGGTTATAATTTAATATTAAAAAGATAAAAGCAGTAATTTAAAGCTAATAGTCACTTTCCCAACTGAAAACTGAAAAAAATTGTTTATTTAGTAAATTATAACTCTAATTTTTTTTTATTAACATTATTTTTTTTTAGACGAGTTTGAGGCTGTTAAAAAATAATTAAACAAAAAAAAAACTATTAAAAGGGATCCCTCAGGATTATTTTTATTTTTACTAAAAAAATTCACTTTGACCCTGACAGAAAAACAACAGATCATTGATATGTCCATCTATAATCTTCTGCTTTTTCCAATTTACATTTTAAAATTAAAAGGCTCAAATTACTCAAACTAATAATTTAATTAAATTAACTATTAATAATTATTCGAAATACACAAAGTAGAGAGAAAATAGCGGTTTGAAACGTGACTTTTTTAATTAAAACCAATATAGTTACTAAACGGTATGTCTTAGGGCCAATGTTATATAACAAAAAATATTTTCCATTCAATTTCTAATCAAGAAACTTGTCAAATTTTCGATTCAGGCAACACCAAAAGAACTAGAGTTTGTCAAAATTTTACATTTTCGAGTTTGAAAAAAACATCTTAATAAAGAAGAATTTGTAAAATTAATTAGATAAATATTTTTCTGCACATGTCTAAATTTTAACTAACCCAAAAATTTCAGTTGATAATAAATGCCATCTGCTGTTGGCTGATTATTTTTTTTAATAATTCTTGTTTTATTTATGTTTTTTTTATAAATTTGTTTTTAGCTCCTCCCTGACAATGAGAATATGTACCATGATAAACAAATCACAGGTGGTATTTTTTTTTTTTTTTTTTTTTTTTTTTTTTATAAAGTTATTATATACATAATTTCTCTCACTAACATGTAGTCTAGTCAAAAAACAAATTGTAGAGTCCAAGAAATATTCGATTACTTTTGACTTCATAGCCTCGTTAGGAGTAGTTAGAAGGTAAACATACTAAAAGTCCCCGCCCCTGGGGGGTGAGCTAACGGTGGGGAGAGGGGAAAAGGTCCAATTTTTGGGTTTTTTGATTATATCTCGAAAACGGTTGCCTTAAGAAAAATATGTCACGAATAAAAATTAAATCTCATTAAATTTCCTACTAAATTGTTTCTATACTTATTTGTCGAACTTCCAACCGTTTTCGAGTTATTTGTTATTGAAAATCGATAATTTTCGTAACCAAATAATTTTTACCTCACTTTTTGTTAAACATTTGATTCAAATGCCAGAAAAGTATTTATGAAATTAAAGTAAATTTAATTTTCTAAAACTTTGATTCTAACATTTTCTTCTGAGAAACGATCGTGGAAGGTACTTGAAGCAAATGTTTAACCAAAAGTGAGATAAATATTTTTTTTTTTCGACAAGTATCGATTTTCAATAGCGTATATCTCATAAACTGTTGAAAGTTCGACTTATATGTATGGAATCAATTTTATAGGAAATTTAATAAGCTTTAATTTTATTTGAAATATAATATTATAGAGTGTACAGTTTTCGAGGTATAATCCAAAAAAAAAAAAAAAATAGAACCTACTCTCCTCCCCCCACCGTTAGCTCACTCCCCAGGGGCGGGAACTTTTAATATGTTTACATTTTAACTACTGCTAACGAAGCTATGAAGTCTAAAGCTATCGCATATTTCATGCACTCTACTTCCAATATTTCAGCACTCATTGACTGAGCTATTGATGTATTTTGTTATTCACAAATTTAAAATTTAATTAGAAAATTCCTTAGAAATATACTGTATGGTGTTGATTTAGCCCAAACCAGATATGTATCCTTTCGTTGTAAACTCTATAACCATTAAAATCCTTTACAGTGGGAGGCGAGTTCATCATTCCAGATAACCATCCGAGGCGTCTGAGAAGAAGTTGGCTTCGAGACCTTTTAATATAGAACTTATTGAAGTGCTAACAGTGGGAAGTTGCTTTACAAGCAATTGGCACTTTATTATGTATGTGCGTTATCATTTCATCTACTAGATGTGTTTGTTTTTTATTCGTAATTTTAAATTTAAAAAAGGAAAAGAAATAATAATTAAAAATGAAACATTTTTTTCCTTATATTCCGCATTTTTGTAACATGTACTTCGATCTTATATCTTTTCACGGTCACCCCCACTTCCAAAACTAATCCTAAAATACGAGTTAGTTTAATCACAATGACTTGACGAAAGAGGGCGCTACAGGTGAGGATAAAAATGATGGAGCGGCGGATTTCCACTGGCGTGCCAAAGACCTGGATACTCGCCACTGTTAAATTATTCCAGAGGATATTCCAGGTGGCTGGAAGAGACCTGGAGAAGACTCGTCAATAATCAAAGAGGAAGAGCGATCTCAAATATAGATTGGAGTAGTCAATGTTTCAGGTCGGTCGGACCTTATATCCGACCTAGTTTCCACCTCTATCAGGTCAGTTCTGCCGATTGCCTCTATTATATATTCAGTGCCAAATATCGGGCGTCGAATCAAAAATTTATTTTGAACTTTTCCATGATAACAGCTGGGTCAAGCGGAGTACAGTTTAACATCATTTGTCATTTTTTTTCATTTTACTATGTTGCCTCTTCATTTGTTTCTCAATCTCATTTGCATATGTTAATGGAAATCAAATTGCGATATAAATGGAAGAAGAAACATATTTATATCATTTGTAAAACATTTGTGAACAATATGGTTAGTGAATTATGACTGATGAAAAAATTGCCACAGCTATTGCAATTATAGTTCTTTGTAGCATTTATTTAAAATTTGAAGAGGCGTGAGATTTAAATCGCATACAAATGAAATGAAAAAATAAACTATATTCTAGGACTTACTGTCAAAAAAGAATAAGTATAATGCACACTTACAAATATAATTGTCTGGCTGTATTATTTACAAATTAACCTTCCTAGGACTGGTTGGATTGTAAAACGTTAGGGACTGAGTGGGGTGCGCTCACACCCCAACTTTAAATTTCAATTTTACATACTAAACCACAATAAATACTTTTTTCTTTAATTTATTTAATATTTAGGTATATTATAGGTTAGAATAAAATAAAAACGATTATAAAAATCATTTTTATTTATTTATTAATAAATTGTTTAGTAAATTTGTACGTTTTCATTATAAAAATTATTGATTTACAAAAAAAACAACTAATAGAAAGAAAATAAATTTACTTTTATCTTTATAAAAAATATGGGTAACGGTTCGGATCGGCGACACCACCAAACCAGGTTGATACACCGACCAGTTCCATCCTTACGCTTCACTTCATGTTTACATTTTTCGATAGTTCATTCCTATAACCTCACATGTAAACAATCACTTCTACAGTTTCAACTCGGATTGTTTTAGTTTGTTATATTGATATTTAGACTTCTTAAATGTAAATAAGTGAAACAGAAGTTAACAAAATGAGTTTAATAAAGGATTAAGTGTTTTATGAATTCATGTTTTCTTATTTCATCTAATCTTATGTGTAAAAGTGTTATAAAACTTAACAGATTAATTTGTACATGGATTTGGTGTTTTACATATTATATTTGTTCTATCAATTTAAGTGATAAAATTTACAACTTGTAAAAGTGTTATGAAACTTGATTGAAACAAGATTTATTTGTTCATGGATTTGGTGTTTTATATATTTGTATTTGTTGTTTCAATTTCAGTGATAAAATTTCAGTATACATATTTTGTGAATAGATTATTTGTCATCCATATTACTTTTTGTCCTAAAGTGAGACAGATTGTATAATTAATTCAATAAAACATATCAGTTTATAAATAAATGTGAGAAAGTATATCACAGGTTTTTTATGTTTTCTTATTTCCACTTCCCATGAGAAAATATAGCAGAAATTAATATCATCTCTTTCAACTAGGATTCTGTCTTATATTATATAATGGCTTATAACATGGAGAATTGACAATGTGAAAATAATCACAGATTAAGAGGTAAATGACAGATTACTATATAATTGTAGAACTATTGGTATAATCTTATAGATTAATGTGTTTTTAAAAAAAATTAGAAGCCTGATGATGAAACATTGTCTCCGAAACATGTAGCTACAAATGTTAAATAAATAGGAGTTATGCCAAATAAATACTTAAGGATTCTGTCCTTTTTTATATTTATAATTTGTTATTTTCTCTTCTTTGACAGAAAGTTCATTAGGAATTAACTTTACTGTTGGTTCAGTAGTATATTAATTGTTGATTAAATTATATTAATTCAAAATTGATTTAGTGTCTTATATTCGATATTTCCTTATTTCCACTTTAATATTTCCTTATTTCTCATTTTAATATTAGAAGGTAAAATAAAGTTAATATTACTTTGAACAGGGATTTAGAGTTTCTCAGTAAATTTAGGAGAATAACCTTTCCCCTCTAAAAGCAGCGACTAGAACATCGAAATAAATCGGTACAAGGTTAGAATCGATAAAGGTATTCTGAGCGCGTTTAGGGGTTGGTGTCGCCGATCCGAACCATTACCAAAATATGAAAGCAAAAAAATATTAAAAAAATTATTAATTTTCAACTTTTATACAATTTATACATATAATTCTATCATTTTTACTGCCCGAGAAGAATACATCTTGACACATACAAATGTAACACGAAACTGATTCTTCAAAACAGGGAGAGAGACAACTAAAATCACAAAAGGGAACAAGTTTTTACAAAAAGGGAAGGAGTTTTTAGAAAATTCAATTACGATTTATGTAAGAAATAGACATTGGGATTCCTGTAAAATAAATTAAACGACATTAACTCCATGTTTTTGAAATGGTTAAGTTGGTGTTACTGATTTGATTTACTACCAAGAAGAAGTAATTTGAAAGCTTAAAAAAAAAAAAAAAAAAAAAAAAAAAAAAAAGAGTTTATTTATACTAAACTAAATTAGGTTACACAAACACCAATCTGTCTGTTTTTAGTCATATTTCTTCAAGTAACTTGAAGTTCATTTAGTTTTTCCTATTTATTTTTTGATCCTTTGATTCAAGACACTTGGAGAAGAAAACTCCTAAAAGGACAAATGGATATCTATAAATTTATAAAAATGGCAAGCGAAAAACATGCGGGAACACCCCACTCAGTCCTAGGAAGGTTAAATGCTTCAGTTATTACACCATACATTTTTGACAGGAAAAGAAAATTAAAAATTAAATTAAATTTTAAAAAAATATGAAATAATAATCTACTATATATTTTTCAAATACCACTCACTCATTTAACACGAAATCTCAGAAACCACCGAACGGATTGGAATGAAATTCGATATGTAGCTTCCTCTAGGGCCGTAGGTGCTCGCTAAGAAAGGAATTTTAAAAAATCGGCCTGGATCGCGGCTAATTCACGAAAAATGCGATTACAGTTTTTATTGGGTGAATAATAATAGATTAATTGTCATATGGTATTTGGAGATAAGCTAAGTTAAAAAATAGGTTAGATGCTTAAGTCGCACACTTTGACCACAAATTAAGTTCCTTATAGTTGTAAGCAAACAAAAATACGATCGATGTCGAAATCCTATTGTATGGTACTTTCTGTGAACTCATGGTGTCTGTAAAGGTGTACCCTTACTAGTTTGAGTTGTTTCGTGACGAGAAGCTATTAAAAGACTTATGTTAAAGAGGAGGTTAAATGACTTATGTTCTCTGATGATGACCAGAGGCCAGTTCGATGTTCATATTCCTTACGAGCAACCAACTAACCCTGCTTCACCCCAACAAATCTTCCTTCAGCTTTCCGGTCGCAAGATAATTGTTCTGAACTATAATTGGCCCTTTTCAAATCGGCTTTTCCCAACCAGGCCCAAGTTGTATTTCAAAAAAGTTGAGACTATATTCACTTAAATTATGCCATAAGAAAAGCTGATAGTCTGGTATCAGAGCTGGATAAGATGGTAGTGCAGCCTCGAAGCTTTATTGGAGGACTATCAAAATAATATAAAATTAACTTTTGCAAATTGTCAAATTTACTTATTGAAATTATTCTAAGAATGTAATTCTTTAGGATTATTTAAGTAATAATTATCAACGTTAAGCTTAACTTTTACCAATTTAAGTTGTTCTAAATCCTAATGATATTAAATCGTAGCGGAGCGGGGTACTTTCAGCTAGTAATAACATAAAATAGGAAATTTATAACATAATATACTAATAATTGACATAATTATAGTGCAAGTCTACATTATTGACTACTATAGTCAACATAATTGACTGATAACAGTGCAAAATTAGAGTTTTGGCCAGAAATAAGAATTTTTAAAAATAAAACAAAATATGCAAAACGCGTTGTTTTTTCTCAGCCCTCACTCAAGATAAATGAATATTATTTTCACGTAATATTATTTCTCTATTTTGGCTGAGAGCTGAGAAAAAAAATAAAACGTTATTTTCATATTTTAATTTTTTTTTTTTTTTCTAACGATGAGGGGGGAGGGGAGAAGTTCCATTTTTTGGTTTTTCGATAATATCTCGAAAACTGTTGGCTCTAGAAAAATATGTTTTCAGTAAACATAAAAGCTAATTAAATTTACTATAAAATTTTTTATATATACATTGGTCATAATTCTAACCGTTTACGAGATATACGTTATTGAAAATAGATCAAAATCACCTATTATTCAATAACGTATATCTCGTAAACGGTTTTGAATTATGACAAATTTATATATAATAAATTTTATAGTGAATTTAATTTGCTTTTATGTTTATTCAAAACATATTTTTCTAGAGCCAACAGTTTTCGAGATATTATCGAAAAACCAAAAAAAAATGGAACTTCTCCCCTTCCCCCCACCGTTAGCTCACCCCCCAGCAGTGGGGACTTTTAGTATGTTTACCTTCTAACTATTCCTAACGAAGCTATGAAGTCAAAAATTATCGCATATTCCATGCACTCTACATCCCTCATTTCGGCACTCATTGACTGGACTAACATCCGATATTTAATTTAATTGCATGAGTAATTAAGATGGACAGAGACTATTAAAGAACTCTAGCGGATAATGGACTGCATTACTAGCTAATGGCGAATAAATCAAATTTTTAAACACAATATCATTTTGATTTTGTAATAATTTTTATATATCCTCGTTTCTGACACTCATAATTGTACATTTAGATTTCTATTATAGCAAATTTTATTACTGCTAAACCTTCCTAGAATTCGAAAATGATTTAGTAAAAATTTAGTACTGATGGGTTCAGCAGTTTTACCATTGTAAATTTAATGGCGGAATGGTGCTATTTTCATACTTTACTAAGATCCAATTGTCGCACCGCATATAGCTTTTAAACAAAAAATTTATTAAACATAAAAAGGTAAATTGTATTATCAATTTCAAGTTCTATATAACACCGTAGCTATGTACTCCTGTAGAATGGCGCTCGCCACCTATCGGTCAGTTTTCAAACTTCACTTTTATCCACTTGTTTCGCTTTTTTAATGACAAATTAATTTAAAATAAGTAGATTTTACTATTGCTAAACATTCCTAGAACTATAATGATGGTGTTGTTAAAATGCGGTACAGATTAGCTCAGTAGTTTTCTTGGTTAGTGAACACAAACGAAAAATGGCATATCTTTTTATATAATAGGATAGATAAAGCCCAACTCTGCATGTGTCCTATTTTTGAGGGAAATATTTTAATATTCATATTATCATTATTCAAATCTTCAATTTCAAAGTATAATTTTAGCGATAATAAACTTTTATCCCTAGATTAGTTTGTACTATTTTAACTGTATGAATATTTCATTGCTTATTAAATAAATCATTTTATATGCAGAAACCCATTTAAAATTTTCATTTAAACAAACCGAACAAGTAATTCAGTCTTGAATGAGCCATGGATTGACCAGTTAAGTTAAAAAGTTCGGGGGGGAAAAACGGCTCAATGTGAAAATTGATTCGGATTTGCATCTGAAGCATGACATTAACGGGGCCCCATTTAGTTAGGAGCTCCCCCCTTTTTGCCCCCCCCCCTCGCCAATAATGGATTTGACAACTGTTTCGCGTGACTTCTCGACAGGAGATCAATAGTGGATTACGCTTTTGTTTATTTTTCAATATAAATCCAGGGGTCAGTTAGGCATTTTTTTTTTAATTAAATATTTTTTTTTTCATTTATTGATATTTACAACTGTACAAAACAACATGGCATGTAAATAACTTGTGAAGAACTACTTAATAGTAGCACTTCACACTAGAAAATCTAAATCTAAATCAAAAGGTCTTTAGGCCATCTTTTTTTCAGACGCCTAGGAGGATTATCAGGGATGGAGGGGGAAGCAAGTTGGGAGACTAGTGAATTGGAGTGGTTATGGAGCTTACTATGGAAGGATAAGTATCTGGTGTGGGCTAAATCAGAAATATATGGAACATTGAGATCTTTATGGATAAGTTTATTGGTGACATAGTAAGGAGCATTAGGGATTTTTCGAAGGATTTTGGATTGTAAGGATTGGATACGAGAAGAATTAGAAGGGTTAGTAGAGGCCCAAAGCTCAACTCCGTACATCCAAATAGATCTAATCACTGTCATGTATGTGAGTCTTTTGTAATTAATTGAGAGCTTCGAACGTCCAGTAAATGTTGAAGTAATCTGTACGACGGGCAGTTTCTTTTCGTTTTAGTGTTGTATGTGGATACCAGGTAAGGCATTGGTTCAGATGGAGTCCTAGGTAGCGGATTTGTTCAACGGGGATTGTGGATCATTAAAGGATACTGTAGGACAGGAAGTCGTAGGTTTAAGACGAAAATTAAATAATATATTACAAAAAAATATATATAAGTGAATGAATCTCTTTTTGAGGTGGACAGCTGTTTGAGCTGTCAGCTGTTTTATTAGAAATATATTTATTTTCAGTTTCTGCTTACAAATGAAAAAAATGAGCGAAACCTTTACCACTAAAGCCATTGAAGGGTCTCGGAGATTTGAATAATAATTATATAAAATAATAAAATATAAATAATTACCAGGTATGCAAGTTTAAAATGTCGTTTTAATTCCAATAGAATGCGCTTTTAGCCTATTGAAGGATTTGCTTATCTCTAAACGCTATTTTGTTTGTTAGTCATTTGTTTACAAAAGTCAGTTGTTTTTAAGTCGTTTACGTGGACGTATCATACCTTTCTTTGGTGTTAAAAATGTCTAATTTTAAGCCAAATAAAGAGCATTTGCGGCATGTCATGATTTTCTTATTTAATCAAAAGAAAAAGCCATCTGAATGTCATCGAATTCTTGTTGAGACTTATGGCGATGTTGCTCCAACCGTCAGGACATGTGAACGTTGGTTTCAAAGTTTCAAACGTGGTGATTTTGATGTTACTGATCAAAAACGAGAAAATCGACCAAAAAAGTTTGAGGACTTCGAATTGCAATCTTTATTAGACGAAGACAATACCCAAACCCAACAAATGATGGCAGAACAGTTGAATGTCACTAGGCAAGCCATTTCCGATCGCCTGAGAGCTATGGGAAAGATTCAAATGGTTGGAAAATGGGTTCCACATGAATTGGACGAACGACAGATGGAAAAACGAAAAACTGTGTGCGAAATGCTGCTTTTACGCCACGAAAGAAAGGGTTTTTTGCATCGAGTTGTAACTGGCGATGAAAAATGGATTTATTTTCAGAATCCCAAACGAAAAAAATCATGGGTAACGCCAACCACATCCACAACCATCCACATCGAGTGCAAGACCGGATCGTTTTGGGAAGAAGACAATGCTGTGTGTGTGGTGGGATCAATACCGGGGGGAAACAGTCAATACCGAGCGCTACCGACAACAAATGATCAATTTGAGTCACGCATTGATCGAAAAACGCCCAGAATGGGCTCACAGGCACGCCAAAGTCATTCTTCAGCATGATAACGCTCCTGCACATTCAGCCAGATTGACTAAGGAAACGATTTCTTCGCTTGGTTGGGAACTCCTACCCCACCCGCCGTATTCACCTGACCTGGCGCCTTCTGATTATCACCTCTTCTCATCGATGGGACACTCATTGGCGGAGCAACACTTCAACAATTTCGAAAACGTACGAAAATGGCTCGATGAATGGATTTCAAATAAAGATGAAGCATTCTTTTGGAATGGTATCCATATATTGCCCGAGAGATGGACAAAATGTGTAGAAAGCGAGGGTCAGTACTTTGAATAAAATATATCATACTTTTTTTTAAATTACTGTGTATAAATTTTAAGAAATAAACGACATTTTAAACTTGCATACCTGGTATATATTCGAATATTAATTATAAAACTTGGGCCATTACAGCTCATATAGGGTCTCGGGGACAATAGTTCGGTAAAAAGTAGTGTTACTTACCCAAAGTTTGTAAAACAGCGAGATTTGGCCGAAATCAAACTCAACCGCCATATTTCAAAAAATATTCCTTAAGCCCGGACTAGAACTCTGCCCCGGGAGCATGGCAGTCAAGTACATTACAATGATCAAATTGTAAAATTTGTTCGTATGAGATTTGTTTACCATATCACTAACTATAGATTTATTGTATGTAAAATTACGCAATTCTAGCGAAGAGGTGGTTTGTTGCTTTTAACAGTTACTTTTCGGTAACCAGTTACTGTTTAACCGGCGAGCATTCTACTGGTAGCCATTGGTAATGATAACTTCTAAAATTCCCTCCTTTGAGCCCGAGATCCTCAGATTCTATTCTAGATGCAAATATAAATCACATTACATGCTTTTGTAAATTATACTTCAATGTTTAAAATTTTATTTTATTCAATAAATATGATATTGTTGTTACAATATTAAATAGTCATGGTAGTCTAAAAGAAGAGATAAAAATGGCCAAAAATGAATAACCTTTTTTAAATTTATTATTTTTATAAACAGTCTCTAAATGAAACGAACAACAATTTATAATAAAATGGCAATTGTAAAAAGCCGGAGAAGCCGCTAAATGGCAAGGTGTGAAAATGATTTAATTGAAAACTAATAATATTATTTTTCTGTAACCGTTAAATAATGGGAACATTATTCAATTAAAAACAGGTGATTAACGTTCCATTTTATTCTCTAGTGAGTAAAAAATCCTATAAGCTTAACTTTAATACTCTAGATTGCAGAGTAAAATTTTAGTGCCACCTTAAAACAAAGTTCATTATTATTTTTTTTTAATATTATATAATTATTTATTTTATCTAAATTCACAGTATTTTACATAAAATGAACAATTTAAAAACATTTCTAAAAAATAGCAGGACAAATTTAGAAAAAAATTTAAAATAAAAGGAAAAACTGCTAATTGCAACCATTGGATTTACATATTACATTAGATATTACATTTATTCCTTATTGGATAGTACATATTTAAATTGAATTGCTATTAAGTTGAGTTTAAATTGAATTAAGATGGATAGTGATTCAAGTTATGAAATAATTCAAATCAACCATTTATATCTAACGCCAATAATTGTAATATTACAATAAACATTCAGTACTTGTATTGATACCTGAATAAAATTTATAAAAAAATTTTCATATTTGTTTTTTTTTTTTTTAACGGTTGCAGAAAAAATGTAATATTTAACTCGAGTATAAAGAATTTTACTCACTCTCGGCAATTTACAGCACTTGCTTCGCTTCGCTCGCTCGTGCGTGTAAACCTTCCTCCAGTGAGTAAAAGTACTTCTTTATACTCTTGTCAAATAAATAACTATTTATTTATAGTCGAATAATATTATATCAATAATATATGAGTATAAGGTATTCATCTTATGTTTAAAAGTGATACAGAATAATAAATGAACATTATGTGGCTGCTTTTGCTAAAAAGGCACCGTAGTGAAGAGCAGGTTCATATCCGAACAACAGGTTCATAAAGTATATATTGAGATAATTACAAAAATATTTATATATGATATTTCTTCAGTATCCTGTCTGCTTCTCAGCCTATATCCCCAGTCTGTCTTATTAGGCCCCAAAATCTTTCTTATGATTTTTCTCTCATTCTTTTTTATTTCCTCCATTTCTCCTTTCCTATTTATATTCAATGTTTCTGCGGCATAAAGGCTTTCCGATTCCACCACATTGTTATAGTTTCTAATCGACAATCTTTTGGGGGAAAAATGTACACACATTTTGGAAATATATTCATGTTTATAAATATTTTTATATAAATATGTTTATAATTATCTCAATATATAATTTATGAACTGTTGTTCGGGTCATCATGATGACAGCGGTACCTTCAGTAGTACATATTGGTGATCCTGAGCATGTCTTCTTGAGCAGGCTTTGACGAGAAGCCGCTGTCTGAACCAGAGCTAGAGGCTCCTAGGATTGCCAGGACCATTGAAGGAGACGTCTCTTGTAGCCAAGTGACGTTGGAGTACCCTTCGGAGCCATACGTCACCCACACTCTCTCATAGTCTATCTTCAACCATTATATCCAGTATATATATATATATATATATATATGTATATTTCATTTATGATTGTACATAAAATTAGTGATTATATTATTTTAGGTATTACTTGTGAAGGGGTCAATACTAGCACCACTGTTCTATACACTCTCGATATGCCACTTAGCCCTCAAACATTGACAGCAACATACGCTGATGATACAGCAATATTAACTAGACATAAAACACAGTTGCATCATTACTCTTCAACACCACTTAACAATACTACAAGACTGGTTCAAACAATGGAAAATAAAACTAAACTACACCAAATCACAGCACATCATCTTTACACTCAGACAAGACTCTTGCCCACCTGTCTTCATCGACAATCAACCCATACCACAAACTAACGAAATTCATTACTTAGGACTTACATTTGATAGAAGAATGTCCTGGGGCCACGTGTGAAACAAAAACGTCTCAGTCTAATCAAGAGATTAAAACTTCTGTATCCAATGCTTCATAAACGCTCGACATTAAAACTCCGACAACGACTCAATACATACACTTACTTAAACCCATATGGACATACGCCACACAAATATACGGGACTGCAAAAAATATACACCTTAAAAAAATACAAGTATTCCAATCAAAATTACTCAGACTAATCACGAAATCACCTTGGTACATTTCAAACTACACACTTCACACTGATTTAGAAATACCCACAGTAAAGGAACATAAAGACGATTTCACGACACACTTCATGGACATAACAACATACTTTCATGACATGGCCACGACTGACATACCTGGAAATACTCTCAGAAGGCTTAAAAGAAGCTGGATGAGAGATTTACTCAAATAAATCTCCTTAATTCAAGCCAGGAGGAAGGTACTATCGAGTGCTAGTCTCCCACACACCATACAAGGCCTGTAGTATTCAATTTCACATCACATTCACTGATTGTTAGTCTAATAACAGGTGTTTATCAAAATCTGAAAGAAAAAAAAAACTTGTGAAGAGGTGGCTTCTTTTAACAGTTATTTTACGATAACCAGTTACTGTAACACCGGCGCGCATTCTAGCGGAATACTTTCGAAATTAGAACTTAATTATCCCTATATCAACACATACTAACTTAGCCCCAATGTTTTCCAGCCATTAAAATTCCTTCACCGCTCTTCACTACGGTACGCCTTTAACAAAAGCTGCCACTTATTATTCTATATCACCTTTAAACATAAAATAAATACCTTACACTCATATCTTGTTTATCCATATAATTTCCTTTATTATATTATAGTATACTATATGTATCCATATAAGGGTGTTCGGAAGATCGTGGGCCAAAACGATATCTCGGGTAGGGAGGTTTATTTTGAACCCATTTAAGGTCACTTACCTATATACAAAGTCTTAGGCTAGTTGCACACACGCCGACTTTTTGCCGGCCGGCAAAAAACCGACCGATATTTTGCCGGTGCTAGTGCTTGCACACTCACCGGTTTTTTACCGGTCAAACAATTAGTAGAATTATAATTTTATTTTATTCTTTACTTTTCGACCTAAAACTTTTAACAATTTCTGATTAACAAATTGATATTGTTTCATTCGATTCAGTAACTCAAACAAGTAGTAGCTTTTGTAATTATAGTGCATAAAACAGTAATTATAATGCAGTGGCAGGCGCCGGCAGCTCACGGGCATTTTGCCGGCCGGCAAAATGTCGGTGTGTGTGCAAGGTTACTATTTGACATGTCGTTCACTATTGAAATTTGGACAACCGGTAAAAAACCAAAACCTGTGTGTGTGTGTGCAACTAGCCTTACGGTTTTGTTTTTTTAAATGATTTTTTATGTAAAAATGGCCAAATCCAAACATTTATGCCTTATAACTCCGTTGTTTACTGATATATCAACCACAGCAACAATATTTTTTTTTCCTGTAATTCTAATACATTGTCCATGTAAAATAAAAAAGAACAAATACAAAAAAAAAACGGGAGATCGTTAAATCTTGTTAAAGGCAAAAATAAAAATTATAAACTTCAAGTTTAGGTTCAATAAAAAAAAAGTAAGCACAACAGCCAAATCCAAATTGTTTAAAAAACTACTCTAGTTAACACTCATTAAAAAAATACCATTTGCAGGCACGCAGCACATCTAGATCTTTTATTTTTTTATAAAGTAAAAAAAAGGGTACCACCAGTGCACTCTGACAATAATAATGAATCGAACTATATTTTTTATGCAAAACGTAACAAATAGTTGTGTTTCTTTATAGCATAGGTTAAACTGCATATTTTCCCTTTCTTTCTCGGAATGTGGATATTATCAGAGTAAATTTTATCTACATTTTCGTAAACAAAAATCAGGGAACAAAATTAAACAAATTTTAAATTATTCATAAATTTAATTTGTAGAGTATCACAGGTATTGCTCAAAATGAGTCCAAAAGTTCTTGTTTTGAAAAAAATTCTTTATTATAAACCAAATGTTTGACACGGCCCCAGGGTAATAATCAAGCGGCGTGAGGTCTGAAGACCGTGCTGGCCACTCAATTGGACCTACTCTTAGGCATAAATGTTTGAATTTGGCCATTTTTACAAAAACATTTATTTTTAAAAAAACCGAAAGACTTTGTATATAGGTAAGTGACCTTAAATAGGTTCAAAATGACCTCCCTACCCGAGATATCTTTTTGGCCAACGATCTTCCGAACACCCTCTATAATGTTATTCTACTATTAATAACTTAATATTATTAGTTTTTAATTAAAACATCACACTTTTCGATGAATAATTTTTAAGTGTCTATTGAGTTTATACTTATACCTAGGGCTGTATATTCGTATAAGGCCAGTTAAATCTTCCTTACTTTAACGATTTTTAAGTTACCCGAAGGATATTCCTCTATGATTAATAATTACAGTTGTACCAATGGGTAATTTACAAGTCATACTAATAATTTTTCCATACTTATACAAAATGTCAATACTTTATACAGTTGTAAATATTAATAAATTAATTGAAAAAAAAAAGTTTAGAAACTCAAAGGTTTTTTAGGATAACAAGCAGAACATCAATAGAAGAATTTATGTAAATAATTTAATAAAGCTTGTTATATTCCAAGTAACATACTAGAGAATTTTCATTTTAATTTGTCTTCAGAAAATAACCGTTTTTTTGTTTTGTTCTTTAAACCCAATAAATGAGTGCTTTTGATTCCTAATAAAAAACATCTGTTAATAAAATTGTTACATTAATTTGTATTGTTGTATTAGTTTACAAAATTTTAAATTTATATTATTCAATTTAAATTATTTAATTATTTGATTACAATTGTATCTTTGACAAGACTTTACTACTATTTTGTATTCAATTATCTAATTAACTACACAATTTTTCTTGTTTCTTTTTCATTTTAAATTATTTTTATTTTTTATTATTTTAATGTTTGTATCATCTTGGTCACATCCAATTTTTGTTATTCTAGCCCTGATGAAGACCTGCAAGGCAGGTCGAAACGTTGTCACGCCAAAATATAAGTTTTTCATTTAAAAACTGGCTGTGTTTATTCAACCTTGACTGCACCCCTGACAAATTCATCTCCTTAATGAAAAAATACTTTACAAAATTAAAAATTATTTAAAACTCTTTATCCGTGAAGGCAATTATACAATTAGAGAACATTCTTCCCAAAAACCTCAATATTTTCCTGACAGAAAAACCATATATCATGGATATGCCTACATACCCTAAAATCTACTGAGTTTACATCTACTGCTTCTCATAGGGACAATGTCGACAAACACCAACAGAGCTATTGCGCGTAAAAAAAGCATTGACACTCAGCTAATGAAAATGTAGGCTAAACGTTACGTTTTTTTTTCATTCGACATAATTTTCATTAGTGAACAGTAGTCAAATTTACGATTCAAGAAACACCAACATAGCTAGAGCGTTTCAAAATACGAGTAACCCCCCTCGCGTTCCCCAAAACGTATCACTTATACAAAACGTACCAACTAGGTCACGAGTAAAACATATTCCAAGTTAAAATTTTAGTAATTCAAAGCTTTGTTAAACAACGATGGTATAATATAAAAAGAATGTTTTGGTTTGAACATTTTAATAGAGCTTGTTAAATTCAATGTAATATACAAGAATAATTTAGGAGATGTAGATAATTAGGGTAGGCAGTCATAGATATTCAGCAGATCTAAATAAAATGTTTATTTTATTCTAATTCTTAAAGCCAACGTTTCGACTTGCAAGGCAAGTATTCACCAGGGCTAGAAGAAAATATCGGTTCATAAGTTAATTCGAATCAGCTGATTTTTATCTTTAAAAAATGTTTTAAAAAAAAGATGAAGGAATAAAAAAAAAAAGGGTGTGCCAAGGTAAATCCTGTTATAATATGTCCTGGTTTTAAACCTTCCAGTCTGAATGTTCCATATTAATATCCTCCTCCCCCTATCTAACCAGGATTAAGTACTCTGCATGACTGCTCCCAGGATAAGCAACTCTACATTAAAATCCTCGTGTCCTGGGGGAAAAAAAAAAAAAAGTATGTCCTTTTGTTAGGTGGCTAAGGAAGAATAATCACGGAGGAGCAAAATAATTAATGAATACACATTTAGTGTAATAGAGGGTCCATTAATATTGAAAATTTATTGTTTGCGATTCGTTACAGATATTTTTTTTTCGGGAGGGAAGGGAGGGGGGGAGATTTCCATAATTTTATAATTGCCTTTTCGGATAAAGAGGAACAAAAGGATCATATTTTATAGAGCTTTTTATTTATTTAAAAATAATTTAAATATAGTCAAATTAAATTATTCTTGATCATAAGGTATAGTTGACTGTGATATATATAGGAGATGTAGATAATTAGGGTAGGCAGTCAAAGATATTCAGCAGATCTAAATAAAATGTTTATTTTATTCTAATTCTTAAAGCCAACGTTTCGACTTGCAAGGCAAGTATTCACCAGGGCTAGAAGAAAAGAAAACAAGCAGAAAGGTATGACTACATTGTAAAGATATATGAATAAACACACACCACAATACATAGGAATGAGTGAGAAAAATAAATAAACATAAAATGAAAAATAAATAACTGTATAAGAGTAAGGATAGTAACATAAAGGCAATATATAAAGGCCATAAGGCCAGTAAAGACTATTGATTTGAGGCTAAAATGATAATTAAAATTTTAATATTATTATTATTATTATTATATTAATTATAATATTATAAGGGTATTATTATAGAATAGAACAGAATAGAATAGAAAGAAAACTTTATTCTGGGACAAAGTCCCTTAAGAATAACATTAAATAATACAAAGTATTATAATTGGGCGAGAGGCTGTTAAAAATAAAAACAACATAGGTAAAATTAAATACAAATATGTATGAAAAAAAATACAGAGAAAAACTAGAAAAAGAAAAAACTATTAATGAAAAGAGAGTGAAAAAATAAATGTACAAATAAAGAGGTTAATATTGTAAACAAAATTGCAGAAGAGAAAAAAAAAAACAAACAGAAACTTAAAGAAAAATAAAAAGATAGAAAATCAAAAATTATCATTACAAGAAATCAAAACATTATCATAGTCAAACTATAATTTTGGCTAATGTTTTATGTCTGACGGTCTTAGTAAATAAATTAGACGATACATACATAGTACATACATCCTTATAATTAGAGAGAGTCGGGTTGGAGGGAAAGAAGATGGTGAAAGAGTAGTGTTTTGAATGTTCCAAGGGAAGAAGCATTGCGGATACCGGGGGGGGGGGGGGGGGGGGGGGAATTCCAAAGAGTAGAGGATCGGACAAGGAAGGAACGTTGGAATGAAGTACTTCTGTGGAATGGAGTATAGAGATCGGAAAGACGAGATCTTGTATGCAGTGATTTGATAGCAGACTTGAATTTCAGGTTACTGTAAATAAAGGGAGGGTGACGGGAGTTATAAGTAACTATCACCCATTTTAATTCTCATTTTAGCCACAATTCAATAGTCTTCATTGGCCTTATGGCCTTTATATATTGCCTTTATGTTACTATCCTTACTCTTCTACAGTTATTTATTTTTCATTTTATGCGTATTCATTTTTCTCACTCATTCCTATGTTTTGTGGTGTGTGTTTATTCACATATCTTTACAATGTAGTCATACCTTTTTGCTTGTTTTCTTTTCTTCTAGCCCTGATGAAGACTTGCAATGCAAGTCGAAACGTTGGCTTTAAGAATTAGAATAATATAAACATTTTATTTTGATCTGCTGAATATCTTTGACTGCCTACCCTAATTATCTACATCTCCTATATATATCACAGTCAACTATACCTTATGATCAAGAATAATTTAATTTGACTATATTTAAATTATTTTTAATAAATAAAAAGCTCGATAAAATATGATCCTTTGTTCCTCTTTATCCGAAAAGGCAATTATAAAATTATGGAAATCTCCCCCCCTTCCCTCCCGAAAAAAAATATCTGTAACGAATCGCAAACAATAAATTTTCAATATTAATGGACCCTCTATTACACTAAATGTGTATTCATTAATTATTTTGCTCCTCCGTGATTATTCTACCTTAGCCACCTAACAAAAGGACATACTTTTTTTTTTTTTTCCCCCAGGACACGAGGATTTTAATGTAGAGTTGCTTATCCTGGGAGCAGTCATGCAGAGTACTTAATCCTGGTTAGATAGGGGGGGGAGGAGGATATTAATATGGAACATTCAGACTGGAAGGTTTAAAATCAGGACACATTATAACAGGATTTACCTTGGCACACCCTTTTTTTTTTTATTCCTTCATCTTTTTTTTAAAACATTTTTTAAAGATAAAAATCAGCTGATTCGAATTAACTTATGAACCGATCCATCCGATTTGCTACTTCTGTGATACTTAGTTTAGACTAGTTTTTCTAAACTCTACATAATGACCTAAGTAAACCTTTCGTCTTTGACCTCATAACTCTTAATTTTTTTTTAAAATGTCATCAAAGCTTGATGGACCGCATTATCAGTGCTTACAACTAAAGGAACATCAATCATATTTTTACACACAATATCAATAAGCAAAGGATCGACAATTCGATTAGATAATAAGTTTTATTCGGCAGAAATAATTTTATCGATTTTCATCTGGTTAGATTTTAATTTCTAACCGTAAAAAGTTGTGAAAACACTGTACATATAAATTATGAATATTATTATAAACCTTACTATAGTAAACCTTCCTAGTGCTATGAACCATAAGTAGGTAGTTAAAATTTGGTTCAGCTGGGTCCAATAGTTTTATTATTGCAGAATTGTACATATTAGTCCAGTCAATAAACACATTGTTGAGTGCACGGAATATGCGATAATTTTTGACTTCATAGCTTCGTTAGGAATAGTTATAAGGTAAACATACTAAGAGTCCCCGTCTCTGGGGGGTAAGCTAACGGTGGGGGGGAGGGGAGAAGTTCAATTCGATATCTCGAAAACGGTTGACTCTAGAAAAATATGTTACGAATAAACATAAAAGCTAATTAAATTTCCTATAAAATTAATTTAATATTAATTTGTTGTAACTCTAACCGTTTACAAGATATTCGTTATTGAAAATCGGTTATTTTCGGGAAAAAACAAATGTCACCACCTCACTTTTTGTCTAACTTTTGCTTCTATTACGTTTCAAAATCGTTTCTCGGAAAAAAAGTCAGAATCAAAATTGTATAACATTAAATTTACTTTAATTACATTTATACGTTTTTGGGATTTAAAGCAAATATTTAACAAAAAGTTAGGTAAACTTTATTTTATTTCTAAAATTATCATGTGCTGCATGTATTATTCTGTTTCTGAATTCTTCTATTTGGGTACAGAATTTTGATCAGTTACTAAAGTTTTCATGCGACCTCACACAAAATGTTTTTTTTTAAAAGTTTTATGACTTGTTTAACGTATCAAGAACGTTAATTTTATAAAATATTACAAATTAGTATAACTGGAAAACGGATTATGTTCGGAAAGTAGTTCTAATTGTAATTAAATCGACTCAGATTAGCCTGTACTATCTCCCCCCACCGGCTCCGCATCTATTTTATAGTCACCCTGTATAATAGCGTATCATTGTAACCTCTGCGCACCACTTATCTATCGCTTTGCTTTTTTTAGCAGCAATTTAATAGAAAGTATGTAAATTTCATCATTGCTGAACATTTCTAGAACTAGGAAGGTGATGTAGGTAAATTTGGTAGAGATTGGTTCTGTAGATTTCGCGATTAGTGATCACAAACGAAAAAGGTTCTTCTTTTATATAATAGTATAAATATTAAAATATATATATATATATATATATATATATATATATATATATATATCTTAATATATATAAATTACGTGTCGCTGTCTTGGGGCAGGCTGACACCTAAACTACTGAACCGATTTTAATCAAATTTGCACACCGTGTGCTGTTTGATCCAACAAAAAAGATAGGATACCTTAAAGTCACAATTATCTGTTAGCTCTATACGATTTTAACATATGGCGGTATAAGGTTATACTATTATGTGAAAGGACAAGCAACTACTGAACCAATCTCTACCAAATTTTGACAACATCATCAATATAGGATGGTTTAGCAATAGTAAAATCTAATGATTTTCAACTAATTCTTTATCGAAAAATGAATAATAAGTGGATAACAATGAAGTTCAAAAATGGCGGCAATTGCCATCTATATGAAAGGTTAAAATGTACAGTGTTACATAGAGGTGAACATTGATAATAAAATTTACTTATTTTCAATTAAATTGTTATAAAAACAGCTATATGGAGTGAAATATACCAACTTTTAACTACATCATGTTCATAGTTCTAGGTTTAGCAACAATAAAAATTTAAATGTACAATGTTGAGTGTTAGAAACGTGTTTTGCCACACTACCACATACTTTTATGGTTAGAAATTAAAATCCAACCAGATCAAATCAATAAAATTATTTCTGTCGAATGAAAATTATTATAAAATCAAAATGCCAACCTCAGCTGTTTAATATTGTGTGTAAAAATATGAACTTTGAACCTTTAGTTGTAAACACTGATAATGCAGTTTCTTAATAGTCTCTGCCCATCTGGATTACCAACTCATATATTAAAATTGAAAATTGGATGTCTAATTATGCTTTGTTATCTTCAAACACCTAATCAATCTAAATTTAACCAAGTTAATAATGACTGCTATGCGTGAAAATATCATCAAAAATATAATTTTCAATTCTTCACTTTAATACAAGATTTTTATCGATAAACATAAAAAAAAAAAATCAATTATTAGTTAAAATTATATGAGATCTTCGCTTATGAGAGAGGGCGAAGCCTCGACGGGGGATGATGTAGTTATATATAAAAGGACAAGCCATTTCCGTTCGTTATCACTAACCGCGAAAACTATAGAACTATTCTGTACCAAATATAACTACATCATCTTCATAGTTCAAGAAAGGTTTAGCAATAGTAAAATTTATATATTTTCTATTAAATTACCGTTTAAAAAGCGATAAATATGTGGTGTGTAGTAAAGCGAGCGCCATTCAGAAGTTACAATGATCTGGTGTTAAATATAGCTAGAAATATATATATATATATATATATGCATTTATTGAAATTTACAACTGTACAAAATATATACATGAAGTAAATGTATTGACAACGATTATAATAACGTGTTAAAACTTGGAAAGAACTACTCATCAGTAGCACTTTATTAAGACTTCTACACTAGAAGGTCTCTAGGCCATCTTCGTTTCAGACGCCTCGGAGGATTATCAGAAATGAAGTGGTAAGCAAGTTGAGAAACTAACGGATTTGAGTGATTATGGAGCTTACTATGAAAGGATAGGTATCTGGTGTGGGCTATATAATAAATTTCATTTCCTTATGTAATAAATATAAGTGTATATGAGATGAGAGTGCAACAGATATAATTCTGGGTTGAAGAGAAGGGATCCATCGAGGTCATGTGTTCAGGGCTAATGCGCTTCCAATCTGCTTTGAAGTGAATTGCTTTTAGCCCTTTAAGTCTCACACGTGTCTCATATTATATGAGTAAACCCACTTGCTTCGTTGATACAATTTGATGAACAGCACAGTATAAATATATCATAATTTAAATATATATATGTTTCATATAAACATTTAATATTCATACTTTCTTCCAGAGTTAATATAATATCGAACCATTGTTCCAACCGTGCTCACACCAAAAAATACCTTTTCTGTTAAACCCCATGTTAAAATTCATTTCTCATGAGAAAAAAAAAATTAAGTGAATTATGTGTAATTAAGAAAACATCAGAATATAGACCACTAAATAAATTCATTGATTCTTCTATACCATCATGCGTACCTCAACAGACACTAAATAAATGTTGAAATTCATGTGTTGACTACTGATACACTTTCTCAATATAGCGGGATTTTGCTAATTTAGTCCAGTCAATGAATACATAAAATTGGTGTAGAGTGCGTTTTCTGTAATCCACGGTTTTTTTTAGGAAACATGTTCAGGCTAGTTAGAAAGTAAACATACAAAAAGTCCTGGAGTTCTCGGGCCTGGGAAAAGGAAGATGGGGGCGCGAAAGGTCCCTTTTTTTGGTGTTGCGCTCATATCTCAAAAAAGGTGCGTCATACGCAAAACAAGAATATTTACTAAATTATGCTAATAAAATTCTCTACAACTTTTATAACATACACATTTTTCATATTCTGAACCGTTTCCGAGATGACCGCTCAGTAAATGTGAACATTTTAAAAAAAAATGAATTTCAACTCACATTTTCTGTTAAACTTCCCTCCATACCTTCTAAAATGTTTACCCAACGATAAACGCCTTCCTAAATAATATTATAGAAAATTAAATTTACTTTAAAATACACGTATATATGCCAATTTATCTTCAATCTGTCAAAAGTTACATCAATTTTAACTTTCATGAGTAAAATAAACATACTACACTAAAGTCCTTTACATTTGCCAAGCGTATATCTCCGAAAAGCTACAGAATATGAAAAATGTGTGTATAATAAAAGTTGTAGAAAATTTAATTAGCTTTAATTTAGTAAATAGTCATGTTTTGCATACGACGCATTGTTTTCGAGATATGAGCGCAACACCAAAAAAAAAGGACCTTTCGCGTACCCTCCCTCCTTCCTTTCCCAGTCCTGAAAACTCCAGGACTTTTAGTATGTTTACTTTCTAACTAACATGAACAAGTTTCTGAAGCACTCTATAATCCATTATTGACTGGAATAATAGACTCCGGTAAGCTGCAAGACCTCATTTACCTGGGTTGTAAGGTCTATCTCTGAGAAACTTGTGTTCTTCCTTGGGCAGAAGTCACGGATTTCGGGTGCACACTTGAATAGTCTCGTAGTGACTATCCGCTACAGACCTTTTTTAATAAATTTTAATATTTAACAGTCAAAAAGTAAATAAGTTGACTCAACGCTCATTAAGACCTTTTTCATAGTTTTAATCACAAAATACAAAAAACAAAACAGAACGTCTATAATTAGATTAACTTCACTGTAGGTTATAATAGGTTTATATGGCACTCCGTGTTGCCAGATTCACTTCACACTTTCTACAAACTTCAACTCAGCAGAACATAACAAATAGCACTTCTTACAAATAATAATAATATCAAACAAGGAATAATAATGGAAGAACAATAAACTAACAATACAATAATAAAAACAATAGCAAGCGGCGCGACATACGAGAAGTCGGTTTAAATTAATTATATATTGCAAACGCCCTAGCGTATTTTGTATTTTTTTAATTTTTAAGTTGCTTACGTATGCTTTTCGAAGGAGCTAACTTGATATTTTGATTCAGCTCTCCCAAAACATAAAAATCAATTAAGGAAAAACATCTTTATTTGCTTCTCATAACCATCTGGTGACAGGTCCTTAACGAAGAACATCCTTCCTCATATGGTTTTTAAAGTAATATTTTAAATCCTTCAATTGGAACAGTTGTGAATTTTCAATCGCAGTTTGAAAAACAAGTATATTAAAAATTTAAATGTTCTCTGCTCGTATGATTTCGATACTGAGCACGGATATATACAAAAGCTAAAAATAATTTATTCGTAGACTTGAACACAGTCTGCCGCTAGAACAATCATAACAGATTTTCTCCTTGCATACTATGCCGATCTCTACAGTATAAACAAGGTTTTTTTATTCGATTATTTATTATTATTCAATTCAAAATTCTTTAGCCTTCAGAGGCAGTGAATAATACAATATATTTTAATATAAAATATTCCGACAGAGGAAACAGAAAATCTTCGCCCAAGGGAAATTGACACAGTGACATGAAGTAAAAAAAAAAAAATTAAAAGCATTAATGGATTTTATTTTATCCCTGTCGGGTTCATTATTGAAGAGGGAATGTCTCAAAGCTAAATAATTTTCGATATGAATTCAAAGTGAATAATTAAGTTGACGTATTTAGGATTTATTTTTTTATTTATAACAATTTATTGAAATTTACTACTGTACAAATATATACATCAATTAAATGAGCTGATAACGATTACAATGACACGTCAAAAACTTGAAAGGATTGACATTTTATTATGAACGTTTTAAACACATTTACTGATTGTATTAGTTTTTATTTTTTGTATACAGTTTATAATTTTCAATAAATTGATAAATACAAAAATGTGTATACATATGTTCAATAAGGTTCTTCAGGCTCAGTCAATAAAATAACAACTTATTTTGGCGACGTTTAGACATTGTTCTCATAATCATGCCCTACAGTGAAAAAACACGTTTCAATAAAATTATATAAGTTGTACAGTTTATCTCAAAACATAAGGTTAGCTACAATATAAATATATAAAAACATGCGTTAGAATAATTAACTACATATAATTACAAAATATGGAGGAGTAGGAAACTACTTACAATGTTACTGGTGGATATGGCTCTGGTATCTACTATTTAATATAACAATTGTAGTTCACAACTGAACTGGGGAATTTTTTAAAAAAGGCTAGAGCTGAGAGGGTTGGTATTTCCAAAATTGGTGGAAATTCCCAGGTACAGGTAGAAGGGGGTACCTCAATAAATGAGGGAGGAGTCCCCCAGAACCAAAGTCCTTTTTTTTTTTTTTTATATATATATATATATATATATATATATATATATATATATATATATATATATATATATATATATATATATATTTATGCGGATAAATGATTAATGTGATATATATATATATATATATATATATATATATATATATATATATATATATATATATATATTTATATTTATATTCACTGCAGTAAATACATGGAAAAAATGAAAAAAAAAAAAACATAATTTTTTTATCTTTGGGAGCGGGCTCTTTAACTTCAAAACATTTAAATCCTCTTTCTAGCCTCTATGAGACCACCTTAAGTGATAGAACACGGGACAAGCTAACAGGTGGCGATGAAATCTTATTCTTGATTTTTTAGGACATTTCCTCTTGTATCCCGATACCTTTCATGTATTTTACACAGTTGTAAATATCAATACAAAAACTGGGGGAAAAAATTATTTATAATCCAAAACGGATCTAAAACGTTAAGAATTACAAAGTTCTGGTTTATGAAAAAAAACTTTGTTTAGACATTAACACTTTTAAAATTATCATATTCATTCAATAACAATTATGAGATAATTCCAATTTACAATTCATAAAACAAAATTCCGGGGATGAAACGAGAACTCATTAAAACACAATTAATAACAGTATTGTGGTTGAGACTGATTAAGAATTCGCCAAAATCCGCGGAACCACAATTAGTATGCTGAAGACTTCCTCCGAGATAGAACTGTATCACAAAGGTTCGAGCCTTAGACAATATAACTAATGAGCACAAGGCCTCTTGGAATGCACGGCTGGCCTTATAAGGCTTACTTTATCAAGCTAGTATTTGCAAGAATTGTTATTTTAAGGTAGAAACGCTATAATATAAACTTATAAAAAACTTTTAATTTTGATGTTTAATATTGTTACTCGTTTTCTAACTGATATTAGATACCATAATAACAGAAAATTGTAAAAGAAAAATATAATGGGTAACACTTGAGGTACGCATGATGATATAGAAGGATCAATACAATTAGGATTGATGAATTAAATGCCACTTCTATTGAGATTATTTTATTTGAAAACTAGTTTCCGGACGATCGGTTAATCAAAGAGTAAATGAACATATAAGAGCATACACTAATAAGACCCAAAATTCCAATTTCGCTATCCATCTAAATGAAAATAACCAAAAATTTAATAAAGACTTGGGAGTAAAAATATTACATCAAGTAGAAAATAGCCTAAAATTAAATACTTTTGAATCATTAGAAATAATAAAATCGTTTAAAACCGATCCAGATTTTTGTTTAAATGATCAGATTAACATATCCAATAGCCCAATTTTAAATTTGTTTCCGATAGGAACGAAAAAACCCAATGAGTCATAAGGGAAACCCCGTAGTAAATCTAAAACGTAACCTACCTGCCCCCCTTTTACTTCCTACAAATTCAGTGTTTTAGTTACCTCGAATTTGAGTTCCTGTGCTTGATTTCTTGTTTTATCTTTTTTTTTAAAAAAAAAAAAAACTTTAGTATATATAATCTATGTAACATAGTACTGATGTGTTGAAAAAAAAATTTTTTTTGTATGTTTTAGAACTGAAGATGAATGTTTAGCATTCGAAACTAGTTTTCAAATAAAATAATCTCAATAGAAGTGGCATTTAATTCATCAATCCTAATTATAATGGGTAACTTTGCTTAGTTATGAAAGAGAGGACATTTTTGGAACATGCGACAAAACAAGGTTGGCGTAGAAGGGATTCTTTTCTCGAAATTTCCTAAAAAATTACAATAAAATTAGAAATAATAAAAGTGAATTTTCTTTATAAATTAAACTTTGTGATGTTTAATTTATTTCTTGAGGAATCACAATTTTACTAAATCCTTACACTAAACTCTGTAAACGGATATACGCTCATATTTACCTAGACGTTGTTTTAACTATGTATTGGGGATCAAAAACCATTATGAACATGCAAAGAAGTGAATCATAATCATAATTCTGTGGTAACAAAAATGTATTGAAAAACTAGGATTGGCGAATTAATTGCCAGGTCTATTGGTATTATTTTAATAGGGAGTATAAAAAAAAATTACCGTTTCTTAAACAAATATTTGTATTATTATTTCTTTGATATAAAATACAATTAATACTCAAAGTATAGTCCATTGTTATCTACCGTCATTATCCATCTGCTAGCCAAATGCTCGATGCCACGCTGATACCATTCCTTGGGATGGCTGCCAAAGAACTCTTCGACAGCATTTTCAACTTCCGCAAAATTATCAATTCTTTTCCCTTGAAGAAAATGGGCAAAAGATCGAAACAAGTAGTAATCCGAGGTCTGGTCCATATGGTGGATGAGGCAGGAGTTCAAACCCATAAAGTTCTGTAAACTTCTTTACTGATTGTTGAGGAGTATGTTCGCGAGGGACCAGCCTACAGGACTTTTTCACCTTCCCCATGGAGAGAAGATGGCGACTAACAGTATCTTTCGACACAACACACTCCCTGGCAAGTTCGCGAGTACTTGTGGACGGATTTGACTCAACAGCTTCCTTCAGAACCTCGTCAATTTCCGTTAATAGCTGCTCGGTGCTCTTCTTCCTTTCCAACGTCGTTTCTCAACTTCTAAATTTTTCAAACCAATTTTTTTTTCCCAGTAATGTCTTAAAATTACCAGAATTTTGTAGGACACTGTCATGTTTCTTCTTTGAAATAAATAACTGAACTGAGGCTTTTTTTTAAAGAAGTCCAGTGTTAGAAACAAGCTTAAAGAATGCTCTAAAGGATTATTAAGTATTGGTAAATAATATACACCATTAAGATATTTACAGACTTTTGATTTGAACTCTGTAATTTGATAAAACGGTCATTTTTTTTTATACACCCTATTATTATATAACTAGTTTCGAATGCTAAACATTCATCTTCAGTTCTAAAACATACGAAATATTCAACAAATCAGTACTATGTTACGTGGATTATATATAATAAAGTTTTCAAAAATGTAAGACAAGAGATCTAGGAGTTATCTGAAATATATCCATCATGGGAAGGGGAAGGGGGAAGGCAGGTTAAATTAAATCTGTTAGATCTCCCCAGGTGAGTACCAATGTTTAATATCTGTTTATAAGATAGTTACGATAATAATGTTAAATAATATATTTCTTATATACTTTTGTTATATTAATGTTTCATTCAATATTTTTTATTTATTTGCAAAAGATATTTCTTGTACAAATAACATACGAAATAAAACATTTTTTTTTTTTTTTGTCTAGCAGCACTAGGACTTTGTATAGATAATATTAAATTATATAAGTACTACAAATATAAAGAAATAGTTTAGACACTTTTACCTAAAAAAAAATATAATAAAAAAATAAATAATAATAATAAATAAAAAAATAATTATCAACTTAATAACTAGATCAATGCAATTACAAGGTATACAGAATTACAGATTTATAACTTCCCACCAAGTCATATTTAGTCATTATTGAATTTAATTAAAGGTTAAGAGAATCAGAGAATGAGTGACCCAGTAATTTAGAAAAGAACCACAATAAGACCATAGTCAGAACCCTATTCCAAAAAATAAAAAAACATTTAGCTTTTCAGTCAATGGCACAACATATTACAAAATAATATAGTCTATTTAATTTTTGAATACAATCTACATTTAAGATTTCCTCTTAAATTATATTAATGGAAATATAATTATATGTTATAAATTTCTTATACATTTTATGAACTGTAAAGAAGAAGCTTTAGATTAACAGCAGTTTTAAATTTAAACACTTGCGGTCTCAGGAAACAAAAAAAAAAGTAACAGCCATAAATTATTAACACCTTTTTTTTTCTTTTTTTTTTTCTTGGTAAGTACTAAAATTCAGAGGGGACCAAGTGCCATAACCAAAGGAGACTTAAAAGTGGAATTGGTAATAAAAAAAAGAAGGTCTGAGAGTAAAAACGGTAGGAAAAAAAAGAAGAAAATTCCGGCCCTATAAGAGAGAATTATGATGACCTTAAGGGCAAACAAAGTAAAAGTTTTTGATGGGCGGCTCTGGAGTGGCTTGGAAGAACAATGGTCCGCTGAGGTACTCCGCAGAGATGAGTCGAATTGTCTACTCAATACTGAGATATCTCTCTTCAAAAAAAATATTAATACGGTTCGTAACATATCTGAGTAAGGAAGTAAGATACGTATGTCTCTACAGAGTGAATTAATTTGCAGTATAATATTTATAAATTATAATTCCAACTTATTCAAAATAATGAAGATGTAGTTAGTTAGGGCTTGCAATTATCGAAACACGATCAAAATACAAATTTGAATTTATTATACCAACGTTTCGGACTTTGCAAGCTAAGGGCCTTCAGGGCTAGAAGGAAAACCAACAAAGAGAAATAACAAGAAAGTGAGTGAATATATAAAGTTTTTAAACAAAAAGAAAAATAAGATTGAAATAAATAATTAAATATTTTGTTTCAATAAAGATAAAAAAGGAATTACGATAAAAGACAAGTGGAAATAGCTGGTGAATAATACATAAATAAAGTATAACAGTTGACCGGTGAACAATATAGTTGATTAGTAAATACATAAAGTGTAACAATTAGACAGTACATAACAATATGATGAAGATTGAAGCATGTATAGCATTATAAATTTAAAAGTACATATTTAATGAAAATAGAAAAAGGTATTATAAATTGAGAGACAAATGAAAGTTTGCATGTTTTTTTTTTTTCTTTTTAACTATTATTGATATTTACGACTTTATACAATATACATCAATTAAATTTGAGATAAAGAAATATAATTATAACTATATATTATAACTACTCACTAGAAGCATTTTAATAAAGGTTCTAAACTACAAGGTCTCTTGGCCATCTTTTTTTCAGGCGACTCGGAGGGTTATCAGGAATCAAGTGTGAATTAAGTTAGGAGATTAAAGGATTCGAGTAGGAGAATTGGGCAAACCCAGCAACATATGGGACATTAAGATCTTTATGGATAAGTTTATTGGTGACAAAGTAAGGAGCATTGAGGATTTTTCGAAGGATTTTGGATTGAAAGGATTGGATACGAGAGGAATTGGATGGTTTAGTGGAGCCCTAAAGCTCAACTCGGTGTACCCAAATAGGTCTAATAACTGCCATATAAATGAGTACTTTGTAATATATTGGAAGCTTTGAATGTGGATTCCAAGTTAAACGTTTGTTCAGTTGTTATAAATTGTGAGGAAAATGAAAGTTAGCATAAACTACATAAAAATTCAAAATTTTCAATCTTTTTTATTTTAAAATTTAATTGATGATATTCCACTAATCCTTGTTGAACAGATCCGCTGCCTAGGACTCCACTTGGACAAACATCTCACTTGGAATTCACATACAAGACTAAAACGACAAGAAACTGCTCGTCGTTACAGACTACTTCAACATTTACTAGACAAACGATCAAACCTTCTAATTCATTACAAAAGACTAATTTACAAGACTGTTATTGGACCTATTTGGACGTACGGAGTTGAGCTTTGGGGCTCCACTAAACTATCCAATTCATCTCGTATCCAATCCTTACAATCCAAAATCCTTAGAAAAATCCTAAATGCCCCTTACTTTGTCACCAATAAGCTTATCCACAATGACCTTAATGTTCCATATGTTGCTGATTTAGCCCAAACCAGCTACCTATGCTTTCATAGTAAGCTCTATAACCACTCAAATCCATTAGTTTCTCAACTTGCTTCCCACTCCATTCCCGATAATCCTCCGAGGCGTCTGAAAAGAAGATGGCCTAGAGATCTTCTATTGTAGAATTTTATTGAAGTGCTACTGATGAGTAGCTCTTTTCAAGTTTTTACAAGTCATTGTAATCGTTACCAGTTCATTTACTTGATGTACATATTTGTATAGTTGTAAATTTCAATAAATTGATGCAGACGGTGGAATTTACTCAATTAAAGCTTTTCCTAAAAAAAAAAAAAAAAAAAAATCTCTTCCTAAAAAAAATTGCATTCCTATATCTGTTAACCTTGTACATAACATATAAATATATTAATATGATCATACTAAATACAATATATTTGGACTCACCTGATACATAGAAGAGGATGAAGACCAGCTTTAAGAAGACCACAGAGAGGCCCATGTTGTCTGCCAGAATAGAAGACCACAGAATCACATTTCCACCGTCACACTACACTGTCACACTGCACTGTCCACACCACACTAACCTTGATCTGTTTGTGTCACGACACAACACTTTGTCAAAGCGGGTTTGATGCACTAAACTAGAACTGATCCTGAAACATAAGGAAAACAAAAATAGTTGAAATTTGGTAAAAAAATATTTTTTTGCTAATAAGTTTCGCATTCATTGTTTCATCCCAAAGTTCATTTAATAAGAGATGAAAGAATTAATATTAATGCCGATTTTGTTTGTAACTGATAAACGATTTCAGTGTATTAGTTACAGTAAAATTATCAAGGTATTCGAACACCATTTGAAAGGTGTTTGTTTTTAAAAGTTTCTTTTTTTTGTGTACGGTTTTAGAAAGGAAATATTCTTGAGAAACATTCAGTCAAAGCAATTAATATTATTTATAAATTTATTTATTATTTATAAAGTAATGAATATTGTTGACTACATACTACTAGCACACCATTATAGACTACTCCTTGTAGTGTTTACTACAATAACCTCTGAGGAATTTTACAATTGTCATTGTATTATAAATTGCTGTTCGTTTCATTTAGATACTGTTCACAAAAATAATAAATTTTAACACTTTTATTTATTTATTTTCTGGTTATTTTTTTAGTTTACTTTAACAATATCATGTTCATCAAATATTACAACAATAATTCATATTTATATTTTAAAATAATTTTTTCAATAAATTGAAGTGTAATTTAGAATATCATGAAGTGTGATTTCCCTTTCCATTTACAATTTCATCATAAATGAGTTCATTATTTTTAAAGTAAACTGCTGTGTGCTGTTTATTTTTTTTTAAAAGCATGTAATAAATATTTTTAATAATATCAAATTACGACAATTTAAGAAGAAAAAAAAAGTGTTTATAATCTGAGTATATCTCGCGCTGTAGGCCAGGAAATGAGTTTAATACTTTTAGTGAAGGACTGTTCCAACTTAGAAGTGGAATGAGATTTTACGTTCCGTTTTACTATTGGAACCAGTTCCAGTTTTCGTTCCGTTCCATTTTTGTAACATCGAGCTGTTAGCCTCCTCCTTCTATTTAATGATTAAAAATTTTATAGGTACCATAATATTAGGAAGGTTTAAATATATTCATATTTTTTATTTTTTAAAATAGTTTTATTCAATCAAGATTTTTTTTTTTAATGTTAGTTCAAGTATAGTGCACAATTGAGCGAGGATTTTTCAATTACATTGGTTTCGAGAAAAAAAGAGTAATCAACTCTTGTCCGCAGCTTTTGAACAAATAGTGAAAAAATTATTTTATAATTACATATGAAGTCAAACCTTGTGTGATTCATTACTCTGAATCCGATAGAAGAAGCCGAGCTCTGTCGGTAGAATAAAAAATTGAAAAAAAAAAGATGTTTATATTGAAGACGCCCATGCGTGGGGTGGTGGGAGGAGGGAATCAAGAGCGGCAGGATCAACGCAACAAAGCAGTCGGAACGACCTTGGGTGGAACGAAGTCAGAGATGAAATCTAAGCTCTACTACACCGAGGGAACGAAACAAGATACATCGTAGCGTTGGTTTTCGTTCCAAGTTCAACGAAAAACTTGGGCAATTGGTTTCGTTCCAAACCGATTCAATGCTGGAACCAGTTCCAAGTTCCGTTCCACCAAGAACGACCCTTTACTAAATACCTTACAACTGATGAGTTAGCTACCATTCACCGACTTTAGCGAAAAGTAAAATTTAAGTAATGAATGATAATTAGAACAATTGAAATATTTATTTTCTTACATAAGAATTAGGGAGATAATTTTTTTTTGCATTGTCTGATTCATAATTATATTATAAACTACATGTTATAGAATATTAAGAAGGATCTTTGGTGCTGTGAGAGAGGAGCACAGGTGGCGGATAAGAACCAACGCCGAGATTGCGCTATTATATGGTGAGCCTGATATACTCAGTGCCATTAAGAAAGGCAGGCTTAGATGGTTGGGACACGTCGAAAGAATGGAACCCAACAGGCTACCAAAGAAAATGTTTGATGGCACGCCAGGAGGAAAAAGGAAGAGAGGCAGGCCCAGGCGCAGGTGGATCGATGACCTGGAGGAGGATTTGCGGAAGCTAGGGATACGGAATTGGAGAAACCTGGCGAAGGACCGAGAGGAATGGAGAAGGATGGTGGCAGAGGCCCAGGTCCTGCAAGGACTGTAGCGCCCAAGAACAACAACAACATGTTATAGATAATAAATGTTATTTTCTGTTTACTATTCATTTACTGATTAATAATTGGCTTTTTAAATGATCTGGTTTATTTTTATAGCTCTATATTATTTTTTATAATAGTAATTTATTTTTAAATCATGGTATCGAGTATTGGAAATCGAGACATTTTATTATCGACACATCACTAATTTTAATTATAATAATAAGTAATATATACAGCAATATAAAAATTAAAAAGTAGAGAACTTACATCCACTCTTAGCGTCATACATACGTAGGGATGGAATTTTTTTTTTAATCTCTGAATAACGATACACGATATATCGGTGACTAAAAATATAGATTTTTTTTTTTTGTTACATAATAAATGTTACTATTATTTTATTGCTACTCATTAATAAAAAAATAATATTATTAATTAATAATAACCTTATTAATGATATCTATTTTATCGTCCTAGTTAATTTAGGTACGGAATCGAACCCCTACTCCACCAAATTCGTCAAGCCCAAATGCAAATCGATTTTGATGTTTCACTCGGAGTTTCACATTTATCGATAGCTCTTTCCTATAACCACACCTTCTATTTTTATAGTTTGAACTTGGATTGTATTGTTTAGTATGTTATATCGATTAACTTTAAATCGATTATTTCGCCTTCTCGAATGTAAAGAACTTTCCCAAACATTTTCCACTTAACTTAAATTAGATCAAAGATCAAAGCAAGGAAACATGTCAGATGTTTTTCGGATAGGTTTATATTTACATTCGGGTAGACTCAGTATGTACAATAGTTTTTCGGTTATAGATAATATAGGTTTATGATAACTAAAGTAGGTAATATAAACTCCCCGTCAAAAGTATGACAACACTGAAATATTTGAGTTTTGGAGAAGTAGATAGTTGGGGTATGCAGTCATAAAGATACACAGCAATTAAAAAATAAGTTTTTTAATTTGTAATGCCAACATTTCAACTTGCATTGCAAGCTTTTATCAGGGTTTCAGACGTATGTAAACAGAAACTGTTCAGAAACTATCTATTTCTACTAATACTTAACAGTCATCTATACCTCATCAATATTTGAATTTTATAAAAAAATATATTTTTTTTCATAATAAGTAAAGGTTCTGAAGTCTATAATAAACATTCCTAAACTAGACATAATAATTTTTTATTAAAATATATTATTATAAACAAAAAAGTTAGAAAACTTATTTTTTTTTATTTTAACTTTTATTAAGACAGTTCCCCCCTTTTACTTGAATGACTGCTTCCACTAGTCTTTGCATACTTGTAAATAACAAAACTAATAATAAACATAGACTAAAGAAAATTTGAAAAAAATAATCTAAAATTTCATCGTCATATTAACAGGGAAAAACATTGATGTGTCTAATCCTTAATGCTTCACATAATAATAAATAATATTAATATGAATATAAACAAAGTATGGATTAAGATAAAAACCAGGAAAATCTGAGAATTATGGATGGTGTAATACTTTTGACGTAGGGTTGGGCGATAGTCGATAGTTAGCACTATGGATGAGGCGATACTATCGGTTGAGAACTATCGATTGCTATCGATAGTTTTTCGATATTTGCTTCCTTTTTTTCTAAAGGTATTCAATAAAAAATGTCAATTAATTTAATTAAATTCAATTATCCACTTACTATTTGAAATTTGCAGGATTATAAATTATAAGATTATATCATAAAGATGAGAGAAAAAAAACTAATTTATTTGAATTTTAAAAAAGTATTTACAATTTACATGGTTACAATAATAATTAACAAATCAAATCTTCAGAAAAGAAAAATAAAGAAACAGTTAATTTTAAGAGTCAAGTGTGCTCCTTGAGCCACATATTTCCCGAAAGAAAAACTAGCATTTCTGCTTCCTTTGGCTTAATCATTGAGAGAACCCTTGAGCTCTAGGAATTCCGAATTCAATTTCAAATGAACTCGACACTGGACAGAGACAGATCAGTATAATTCCGAGAGTTTCAAAACTTGAAATAAGTAAAAAACATCTATCGATAGTCGGGACTATCGATAGTGACCATAGGCATGACCTATCGATATATCGATAGTAACTATCGACTATCGTCCAACACTAGTTAGTCCCCGCATAAACATGTAATTTGAGCTGAAGTGAAAACAGTAGCAAAATATTTCATAGCTAAACTAAATAAAATTGGAAAAGTTGCATTTAAAAGATTATACATTAGGAGCATTCCCTTATTTGAATCAATGTTATAAGACTTTTTTTTTAAATACATAAAGTTGTATGTTGTTTGTATGGATATACCGTAAGTACCAATATAAAAATAATGGATTCTCGAAAGTTAAGTATTAATATTTCGATATATCGTGTATCGAAACCCATTTCTAGACATATGTAGGTCTTGCCATCCGATTCTAAAATAATTACGAGCGGAAAAATAAAATAAAAATTGTACAAAAAAAACAAAACACACTATAACACAATTCAATCACAAAGCACTGTAACACCATATAAAACATTTTAAAAAATACCGAAAACCGCACTACACGACCGTTAGCAGATAAGAACATCTCGAGATTTTAAATCAAACTGACCAAAATAATTCTCAGCAGTAGAAGGCTTACAGACATCAGGTGATTTAATTATGAATAATGTAATCTGATTGGCTGAGCCGGACCGTACTACTCTGTTTATTTCTTTTGTTTTGACTCACTTATTAGTTTTTATACTGTCTGGATAAAAAACATCAGATATTTCCAGTTCTGACCAGATTTGATGTACGTTCAGAGACGAATTTTTTTTTCTGATTTCTGAAGATTAATATAATATCTCAAGTTTAAGTGGTTGAATTTTTCACGTAAATAATTTAAATAAAAATGAAGTAACAGTACATTTTCAAATAATTCTGAATCAATACCTCAACCCTTTTTATTTTCTTTATTAATAATATTATATATATATACGTATATATATAACTGTTTTTTTCAAAAACTTCCCCAGGTCAGTCACCGCCATTTACACTAGTTCCTACAGGATAGATACAATAGGAAAAATATTAAAATCACTATACTCCAAATTCAATAAATATTACAAAAAATGGAAAATACAAATAAACGAACATAAAACTGCAGCAATAATATTTACAAAAAGAAGGCCTAAAATAGTAGATCATATCATCCTAAATAAAATTCGAATCCCCTGGGCACAAACTGTTACCTACCTCGGACTTGAATTAGATAAACGTTTAACTTTCACATCCCATATTAATAATAAATGCTGTAAAGCCAAAAAAAACTTATCAGTAAAATGTCACCATATTTCCGGAGTAATTCCCCTCTATCAACTCACAACAAAATCATCTCATATAAATCAGTCATTCGACCATTACTAACATACGCCTCTCCGGTGTGGAGCTACACATGTGACTCCAATTACAAACAATTAAAAAGAATTAAAAACCAATGCTTGAGAATCATTAACGACTAAGATACACAAAATAACTGACATCCTGCACGATCTAGATTTTCAAACAATTAAACAGTTTATTTACTCCCAGACTCAAAACTTTTTCACCTCAACAATAAACTCAGACGATCCCATAATACAAGCAATAGGCAAATATAACAAGCTAACCTTAAGAAGGTACGTACACAAACGAACTAGACACATATTACTAGAATAAAATTTATTTAATAAGACATTCTTTGAATTTATTAGTCTTAGTTAAATTTTAATTTAGCAAATCTAAGTATTGTAAGAGATAATTTATTGTTAAATAGCAATTAATTTCAACGCCCAAAACTTTTGCATTTTTTCCATTTATTTATTTTATCACTTTGTTTTATTTAAATATTATTATTTATTTAATTTTATTAATTTTTTTTTCTTAGTAGGTTTTTTTATTTGTCAGTTTTTCCTACAGTTTAAAAAATGTATTCTAAGTTTAATTTATACTGAACGAATATGTAGTGTGAATTGTTTTATTAGCAAAACATGTATTTATACAAATATGTTACAAAATTGTAAATTGTTAAATTCCGTAAAATAAAGCTCTTTATATATATATATATATATATATATATATATATTATATATATATATATATATATATAGTTAGTAATCCCCAGGTCAGTTGTGTACTAGGATTGTTAGAATTTAGTTAGTTCGATACCACATCCACCAGAAACATTGTAAGTAGTTTTATACTCCTCTATATTCTGTAATTATATATGTTTTTATTATTCTAACATATTGCTGCTGTATATATACTTGTACTGTAGCTAACTTTATGTTTTGAAATAACTTGTATAACTTATTGTAACCTGAATTTTTTTTCACTGTAGAGCATGATTATGAGAACAATATAGTCTCGAAACGTCGCCAAAATAGTTGCAAATTTTTTTATTTATTGACTGAACCTCAAGAACCTTACTAAACAAAATATATATGAAAGAAGGAAAAAATAACCCCCTAGTATAATCCGATAAATAAATTCACTTAAAAACAGTTAATAACTTATAATAACAAAAATAAAAATGAGAGCACTGAAAGATTTTAATTATTTTATTTTTCTTTTAATTTTTTTTTTTTTACTTTACTTTTTAATTTCAAACCAATAGTACTCAGCGTATTAACTTGAACCCGTTGGTGCCTCCTTCAAACTTTATTTCAGCTTATCTTTTACTTAAGGAGATCTCTCATCCAACTCATTTTTATCCTTCGTTATGTGTAGTTTAGAATAGTAGCATTGATGTTTTGTATAAATCTGTTGGGGAGGTCATACAGTTTGTCGTGCAATGTTGTGTATTCTGTTTTCATATCTAGAATTAAAATAAAAATAAATAAAAGTTATGTCATTATAAATATTTGTATGCTATAAGAATGTGGATATTGATACTCGATGTATCGAAATATCTACATTTTCTTTCGATATTTTTATATTTATTTCCGAGATGTCGATACGTATCTAACCATATATAGTTTTCTCAATATTATAAAAAAAACAAATTAAAATTTTAAATATTTTTTAAAATTGTTTTTTTTAATGATATTCCACTAATCCCTGTTGAACAGATCCGCTACCTAGGACTCCACTTGGACAAACGTCTTACTTGGAATCCACACACAAGACTAAAACGACAAGAAACTGCTCGTCGTTACTGACTACTTCAACATTTACTAGACAAACGTTCAAAGCTCCCAATTAATTACAAAAGACTCATATACATGAATGTGATTAGACTTATTTGGACGTACGGAGCTGAACTTTGGGGCTCTACTAAACCATCCAATTCATCTCGTAACCATTCTTTGCAATCCAAAATCCTTCGAAAAATCCTCAATGCTCCTTACTATGTGACCAATAAACTTGTCCATAAAGATCTTAATGTTCCATATGTTTCTGATTTAGCTCAAACCAGATACCTATCCTTCCATAGTAAGCTCCATAACCACTCCAATCCACTAGTCTCCCAACTTGCTTCCTCCTCCATCCCTGATAATCCTCCGATGCGTCTGAAAAGAAGATGGCCTAGAGACCTTTTAGTGTAGATTTTATTGAAGTGCTACTAGTGAGTAGTTCTTCACAAGTTATTTACATGCCATTGTATTCACTGTCAACACATTTACTTGTTGTATATTATTTTGTACAGTTGTAAATATCAATAAATGGAAAAAAAAAATTGGTTTAAATAAGAGAAGATTTCAATATTTAATGCTTTTAATAGTTTATTTTATTAGTTCAATTTTATGTATAGTAGAATATGTTGTCTAGGGAATATGTACAATATGTTGTCTAGGGAATATGTACAATATGTTGTCTAGGGAATATGTACAATATGTTGTCTAGGGAATATGTTGCAACTGTTTCCAATTCAGTGTCAACAGAGCGACTATCTCAAGAGAAAGGTGAAACATCTCACAGACAATAAATAAAATAAGTAGAAAAATTCTGGAATAGCTATTTTCTATCGTAAAATTGACTAATAGACGATATGTAAAAGTTGAATTGTTGAATTATATATAGGTTCCTTAAAATAAAATATTAATATAACACACTAAGCAATATGGTACATTGCAACTTAGAACTATAGAAATAGAAGTTTACTGGTGAAGTTATAGAAAATCTCAATCGATAAATGTACAGCTAAATATAAATCGATAAATGTAAACCTCGAATTTTTTTTTTAATATACATTTATTGAAATTTACAACTGTACAGAATATATACATCAAGTAAATTTATTGACAACGATTATAATAACATTTTAAAACTTGAAAAGAACTACTCATCAGTAGCACTTTATTAAAACTTCTACACTAGAAAGGTCTCTAGCCATCTTCGTTTCAGACGCCTCGGAGGATTATCAGGAATGGAGTGGGAAGCAAGTTGAGAAACTAACGGATTTGAGTGATTATGGAGCTTACTATGAAAGGATAGGTATCTGGTTTGGGCTAACTAAGCAACATATGGATCATTAAGATCTTTATGGATAAGTTTATTGGCGACAAAGTAAGGAACATTGAGGATGTTTCGAACGATTTTGGATTGTAAGGATTGGATACGAGATTAATTGGATGGTTTAGTAGAGCCCCAAAGTTCAACTCCTTACGTCCAAATAGGTCTAATCACAGTCATGTGAATGAGTCTTTTGTAATTAATTGGGAGCTTTGAACGTTTGTCTAGTAAATGTTGAAGTAGTCTGTAACAACGGGCAGTTTCTTGTAGTTTTAGTCTTAATTTCGAAGTTAAGCGTCGGAATCGATATACAAGCAAGTGACTTGGATTTAATGAATTTGGTAGAGCAGTGGTTCGATGTCGTTACATTAATTAACTAAAACGATAAAATAAACATGAATATATTAAATGAACGACGAATAAAATATATTTAATAATCGATGAATAAATAATCGATTTTATAAAAGGTATCGCCATGCAGAGAATCGATTGTTCAAAGTTGATTTGTAGGTACTGGTTATTGGCAAGTGTGATAATTAAGGAAACTTTAATGTTACTATATTGTTGTTAAATTCAATTTAAACTTGAAGATGCAGCCAAAGTACATTTCTGCGCAGGCTTAAAATTATAACGCATCGGTGAGCAACACTGCATCAAATTATCGAGAGAACTAAAATATTTTTTAAGCTAATATAATATACTAAATTGTATTTATTATTTAAATAATATATATAATAATTTAAATAATTGACTACTGATATTATTATTGCTGAAAAATATTGTTTAAATTTAACATTTGTGTGACGCTGTAAGATGCAAATTGCAACAGTTTATGAGGTCATTGTGGTCAGGAATCGCAGTTTTTATTGCAACTCAGACAGAAGATCGATGCCTGCTAGGTTACTCAGGTCAAATCCTTCGACCGCAGGTTCTGGTCTCACTGTCCATCCAAGGGTCCGAATTAGGATCGAGTATCGTAAGAAGAAAATCGATTTTGCATATCGACAATTTTTTTAGCCCTAAATATGCATGATATTCATGATATATCGGTGAACACAAGTATTATAAACTGATATATCATTATTTTTTTTTAATTTATAAAACATAAATATACAGGGTAAGTACCTCTTAATGTAAAATTAGGAGAAATTCCATTGAAAATGAAGAAAAATGTCGCAGACCTTACTTTTCTATTCTAATCCGTTGCAGATATACGATAATTAAAGACTTTTTTAAGGAAACCGCGTTTTTTACCATAAAATCTGTAATATCTCCATTTTGTTGAAATACTTTTCAGGTTTTGACTAAATTTTCGGATTTAGCATTAAATTTCCTATTAGGGCAGAGTACATGTAATCTTGAATTTTTTTTTTTTTTTACACTAAGAGGTACAAACCCTGTATATTTATCATATAAATATGCCTAAAAACGTTTTCCCTTGAATATTTTCTTTAGAAACATCAAATTGTGGCATAGACAAATACAACTCTAAACACATATAATTTTACTATGATCAGTAATAAATAAAATGGTGAAAATTGACATATAATAGGAGTTAAGTGTCCTCCGCAATGCGCTAATGCTCGATTAAAGCGTTAAAAAAAAAAAAATTAAAATGCAAAACGAACCAAAAGATACAATACTGGCACTACTACTCTCTCACCGCACAACTCTTTACCTCCTATCACACCAAGATACCCAATATAAATTTGGTTATTATTAAGTTGTACATTAGCGTGGAGCGAAAACTAAAGTTTAAGAGGTATCCTTTAAGAAGCGGGGCTCCAGCCCACTGGCCTGACCCGCGCTACACCGACCAGTCCGATCCTTACGCTTCACTTCGAGTTTACATTTATCGATAGCTCTTTCCTATAACCTCACATGTAAACAATCACTTCTACAGTTTCAACTTGGATTGTCTTGTTTAGTGAGTTCTATTGATATTTAGTCTTATTAAATGTAAATAGGTGAAACAGAAGTTAACAACATGATTTTCATAATAGATTTAGTGTTTTATAAATTCATATTTTCTTTTTTCCTCTTCTCTAATGTATAAAAGTGTTTCTAAACTTAACAAGATTAATTTCTACATGGATATACTGTTTTATATATTTATATCTGTTATATCCATTTAAGTGATATTTTGTCTGTTTACATATTTTGTGAAGTGAAATACCTATTACTTATTGCCCTCACCTATTGTATTAATCTATACAATTACATAAAAGGACAAAGCATTTTACGTTTGTGATCACTAACCGAGGAAACTACTGAAACATTCTTCATCAAATTTTAACTACGTCATCTCTATAGTTCCAGGAAGGTTTTGTGGTAAGAAATTTAAATCTAACTAGATGATATCAATCAAATTATTTCAGCCGAATAAAAATTATTATCAAACTAATATGTCGATCCTTTGCTTCTTGATAATGTATTTAAAAATATTCGTGGTCCTTTGATCCTAAGCACTGATAATGCAGTCCATTATTCTCAAGAGTTTCTTGAATAATGGAAATAGTCTTTCCACTCCATTTTTTATATATATATATATATATATATATATATATATATATAAACAAATGCATACATATTACAATACAATTACTAGTTATTCTATAACATCTGCAGAATAGTAGGCAGTCTAAAATGTTTTTGATGGCTTTTTCGTGTCATGATCCCATCAGCGATATTGATCCTAAACGATATATTTCTAGAGATGTCTAAAAAAAGAATAACATAAATGAATATTACCTGTGATGTGTCGGTAACGAAATTTTTCAACTTCCGATACACCAATACCGATACCACGGTTTATTTTTATTTTTTATTTTTTTAATACGATAAAAATAGCCAACTGATATAAAAAATAAAAAAAATTGTTTTTAAAAAACAATAATAGCTGAAAGAAGTCAATACAAAATATGGTTCAGTAAATGTGACGCGAAAGTTTAAATACCTGGGAGAGACCATTTGTAACAGAGGATCAGAAAAGGAAGGTATAAAGGAAAGAGTTGCCAGACTGGAAGGACTGAGTTTCGCAACGAGTAACATCTACAATAAAAAGAATCTCTCCATCAAGGCAAAGATCAAACACTACAACACTGTAGTGAAACCAGTAATTTTGTATGGAACCGAAACAATGAATCTCCCCAGTATGGAGAAACTGCTAAGAGTTGAAAGAAGAATCCTGAGAAGAATCTATGGTCCTAAGAAAAGGGAGGAAGGATACAGGCTAAGGCCAAACAAGGAAATTTACAGGGAGATAAAGGATATGGAAACGGAGATAAGAACTAGGAGATTGAGGTTCTATGGTCACTTGGTGAGGATGCCGAAAGAGAGATTGAATAAGAATATAATGGAAAAACTGTGGGGATACCGGAGTGCACGGGGCTACATCAAACAACTGAAAGAGGAAACAGCAAGGTTGGGAATCAGGGGCGTGGATTGCTTGGATAGAGGCGAATTCAGGAAAAAGTTACAGGGGCTTGCAGTTCTTGAGGGGCCAAGGAGGACCAATGAAGGAGTGGCTTGGACGGAGGAGAGGAGAAGGAAGCACTCGAACTTGATGAAGGAAAAGTGGGTGGAAAGAGAGAACAAAAAGAAGAGAATACAATCATAATATTCGCGTGGTCTACAAGGCCGTTTCACGCCCAAAAAAAAAAAAAAAAAATAGCTGAAAATAGCCAGATACGTTAATAAAGAGCTGGATGACAATAGCATGAGTGTGTGCACTATTCAACACAATGATAAATATCGAATAAAAAATGTCGAGAGAAATACTTTTGCCTTAATGACAAGGGAAATCCTTCTAAAAATCCTTACTGCTCCTTACTTTGTCACAATGAACTGATCCACAATGATCTTAATATCCCATATGTTGCTGATTTGGCACGAACCAGATACCTCTCCTTTCATAATAAACTCACTTCACATCCAAATCCACTTGTTGCACAACTTGCTTCCCATTCCATTCCTGGCAATCCTCCGAGGCGTCTAAAAAGAAGATGCCCCCAGGACCTGCTCATATATTTATTAACTTTTATTGAAGTGCTATCAGTGGGTGAGTTGATACAAAAGCAACTGTCATGTTATTATGTAAGTTATGATCACGTTCACTGGATTTGTTTTTTTATAAACAGTTGAAAATTTCAATTAATAGATAATTAAAAATTAATCAAAAATAAAATAAAAAGTAGCCTAAAGTGACAAAAACTACTCGCCGTTACAGACTACTTCAACATTTACTAGACAAACGACCAAAGCTCCCAATTCATTACAAAAGACTTATTTACATGACTGTGATTAAACCTATTTGGACGTAAGGAGTTGAGCTTCAGGGCTCCACTAACCTCCTGATTCTTCTCGTATCCAATCCTTACAATCCAAAATCCTTCAAAAAATCCTCAATGCTCCTTACTTTGTCACCAATAAACTTATCCATAAAGATCTTAATGTTCCATATGTTGCTGATTTAGCCCAAACCAGATACCTATCCATTCATAGTAAGCTCCATAACCACTCAAATCCGGTAGATTCTCAACTTGCTTCCCACTCCATTCCCGATAATCCTCCGAGGCGTCTGAAAAGAAGATGGACTAGAGACCTTCTTGTGTAGAATTTTTAATAAAGTGCTACTGATGAGTAGTTCTTTTAAAGTTTTACATGTCATTTTGATCGTTATAAGCTTATTTACTTAATGTGTATATTTTGTATAGTTGTAAATTTCAATAAATGTATATTAAAAAGAATATATATTAGTTAAAATTATTTATGTTCTTGACTTATAAGGGCGGGCAAAGCCACGACGTGAAATTCTATATAGAATTTCATTTATTTTTCGTGACAACTTTTAATTATTTAAAATAAAAATGCTTGTCTTTTTTGGCATAACTACTATTATATTTCAATATATACATCAAGTAAATAAGATGTACATATTTGTGTAGTAAATTTCAATAAATTGATATATATATATATATATATATATATATATATATATATATATATAAAAAAAAAACTTACTTGAACTTTGATCAACGTCTATTTGTAAGAGGACCAACAACTTACCTTCGTATTTAACAACACTAGCAACAGCTGTTGTTTCAAATTTGAAAGTTTAAAATTGTCTCCCTCTTGTTATTAGAGAGAGAGAGAGGACGTATAATAATTACATAAATGGCTTTCATAAAATGTCGATATCTTAATGACAACAATTTTATCGAATGGTGTGCCAGAAATAATCGTCAACAGCATCGATTATATTTCTAGGAATCGACTTTGGCCATCGATTCTCGTTAAAGATAATTTTTTATGAATCGATCTTAGGAACCACTAACTATCGATACAACAATAAATATTGCTATTGTTTTTATGTATTACAAAAAGCAATAATTTAAGCCAAGAAGTGATAATAAGAAAAAGTAATTTAGGAAGAGCCTAATCAAATCGTAAAAGAGCGAAATGAGAAGGAGAAGTCGGTTCAAGTTTTGATTGGGCCATTAAGTTAATAGCTTGTTATTATATTTTACAACCTAATAAACTATATAACACCGCCTTCTATATCACAATCCCGTGTTGATAATTAATTAAATACTCAACGTATATTAATATTTCCTATTTTACATCTTTTAATTAAATATTTGCCATTTTTATTTAATTACATTTTATTTTAAGGAGATTTAATCAATTATTTAAGTCTTTATTTGGCATAACTGCTATTATATTTCAACATGTTGCAACATGTTTCGAAACATTTTCCCATCTTCAGGCTTATATTTATCTGTGATAATTTTCACATTGTCTCTTCATCTATGTCCATATTACCCGCCATTTTACCGAAGAATATAACATCTGAACAATTGTTCAGTAAAATGACTGGTAATATGGACATAGATGAAGAGACAATGTGAAAATTATCACAGATAAATATAAGCCTGAAGATGGGACAATGTTCCGAAACATGTTGCGACATATATTGAAATATAATAGGAGCTATCCCAAAAAAGACTTAAGCATATTTATTTTAAATAATTAAAAGTCGTCACAAAAAATAAATGAAATTCTATGTAGAATTCCATGTCGCGGCTTCGCCCGCCCTTATAAGTCAAGAACTTAAATTGTAACTAATAATTTTTTTTTTTAATACATTTATTGAAATTTACAACTGTACAAAATATATACATTAAGTAAATGTATTGACAACGATTACAATAACATATTAAACCTTGAAAAGAAATACTCATCAGTAGCACTTTATTAAAAATTCTGCAGTAGAAGGTCTCTAGGCCATCTTCGTTTCAGACACCTCGGAGGATTATCAGGAATGGAGTGGAAAGCAAGTTGAGAAACTAACGGATTTGAGTGGTTATGGAGCTTACTATAGAAGGATAGATATCTGGTTTGGGCTAAATCAGCAACATATGGAACATTAAGATCTTTATGGATAAGTTTATTGGTGACAAAGTAAGGAGCATTGAGGATTTTTCGAAGGATTTTAGATTGTAAAAGATGAATTGGATGGTTTAGCGAAGCCCCCAAGCTCAACTCCTTACGTCCAAATAGGTCTAATCACAGTCATGTAAATGAGTCTTTTGTAATTAATTGGGAGCTTTGAACGTTTGTCAAGTAAATGTTGAAGTAGTCTGTAACGACGGGCAGTTTCTTGTCGTTTTATTTGAATATCGATAAAAATCTTGTTTTTAAGTATGCTATTGAGAATTATTTCTTCAATAATTTTTTCACGCATAGCATTATTTTTAATCTGGTTAAAATTAAACTGACTAGGTATTTGAATATTACATAAAATCATAATTGAAAATCCAATTTTTAAAATTAATATTTATATATTAAAATTAAAAACCAACTCATGCTGGTAATCCAGATGGACGGAGACTATTAAGCACCTCTTGCTAGCCCAGTCGAATAAGGATTTCACCTCGGAAATGAACCAATGAAGCTGAATTTTTGCATATACCTTTATTTTGGTCTTTTAAATAAGTGGTAAAAAGTCACCGATCTCAGCACGTTAGCTTCATTAGATATTCAAAGTCAAAGGTCACAAATTTTTTCAAATATCTCGATTTCTATGCCTCGGCCGTCAATCAAGAAAGTCACAAAGCTTGTAGATAATAATATTCTCTATAATTTTGGTTCTAATAATTTTTTTTTTAGGATTAATCATTTTCGAGATATAGCGCGGAAAAGGAGAAGCGGGCACCGGTTTGGACAAATATTTGCTTCTAGTGCCTTCGAAAATTGTTTCTCAGAAAAAATGTCAGAATCAAAGTTGTAGAGCATCACATTTTCTTTAAGTTCGTATATATGTTTCTGGCACTGAAGCAAATGTTTGACAAAAAGTGAGGTAAAATTATATTTTCTCTATAATTATCGATTTTTAATAACGTATATCTCGAACACCGTTGAGAGTTCGACAAATATGCATAGAATCAATTTTATAGGAAATTTAATTAGCTTTAATTTTGATTTGAAATAGATTTTTCTAGAATTTACCGTTTGTGAGATATAATCGAAAAACCAAAAAATGGAACCTTTTCCCCTCCTCTCCACCGTTAGCTTACACCCCCTAGGGTTGGGGACTTTTAGTATGTTTACCTAATAACTGCTCCTAACGAAGCTATGATATCAAAAATTATCGCAAATTTCATGCACTCTACAATGTGTTTATTGACTGGACTAAAGAAGGGATTTTTTGCTTTGTCTAGAGGTTGGAGGCAACACAAAACCACTGTTATGACGTCAGCCATGTTTTCAGTTATTAAAGTTGATTTAAAAAATATTAAACTCTTTCGCGGAGCAAAATATTGAGGTCGAATTGTAGGTACCATTACGAAATAATGACCCATCCATCTTAAGATCATTCTGTAGACAAGTATAACCTTTTTTTTTTTAGATCTAAATAGTTTCAAATTTATGAGAATCCAATCACGGCTCTAATAACATTATTATCGTTACTTCCTGGAAGGGACACCAAACTATCAAAAGACTTCAAATTGGCTGCCCGGAACGAGGATACCGCTATCAAGATGAATCCCCTGGCGATGATAGTCCCTATCAGGGACCCAATCATCTCCAATCGAAGATGGTGATGATTTATTTAACTAGCCATCAGGTGATCAGTTTGGTCTCCTTGTTGGAATTCATCTCTTTGAGCTCAACCATTAGTCAACCTCACGAATCATTTTCTTTGCTCAATTATATAAAGGACACAGTAATGCAAACCTGAGGTAATTTTCCTATTCAAAACTATCCTGAGTCCAAAACATTAATATTACAGATATGTTGTGTTTATCTCTTATCTTGGTAAACGAAAGAATAGTTTGATAGAAGGCCAACTCACAAACCATTGACATTTCGGCTCAAGTTATATGCCTTCATCAGGGCTATAACAAAAACGAAACTATTGAACGATATCATGTATTTTAATGGTGTATTTGTTTAGTGATTGCACAATATCTTTCCTTGAAATAATTGGGCTTATAAAAAAAAAAGACCGTTATATCAAATTCCAGAGTTAAAAGTCTGTAAATATTTATTATTTACCAATACTTAATAATCCATTTAGAGCATTCCTTAAGCTTGTTTCTAAAACTGGACTTCTTCAAAAAAAAGCCTCAGTTCAGTTATATATTTCAAAGAAACTGAGAAACAGAAATTGATGAGGTTCTGAAGGAAGCTGTTGAGTCAAATCCGCCCACAAGTACTAGAGAACTTGCCAGGGAGTGTGGTGTATCGAAAGATACTGTTAGTCGCCATCTCCTCTCCATGGGGAAGGTGAAAAAGACCTGTAGATTGGTCCCTCACGAACTTACTCCTCAACAATCAGCAGAAAAGTTTCCATGGGTTTGAACTCGTGCTTCATCCACCATATAGTCCAGACCTCGCACCTTCGGATTACTAATTGTTTCGATCCATTACCCATTTTCTTAAAGGGAAAAAATTTGATAATTTTGCGGAAGTTGAAAATGCTGTCCAAGAGTTCTTTGACAGCCAACCCAAGGAATGGTATCAGCGTGGCATCGAGCAATTGGCTAGCAGATGGGTAATGACGGTAGATAACAATGGACTATACTTTGAGTATTAATTGTATTTTATATCTATATTCTTTTGTACACTCTCTTCCTAAAATAGAACTAAATATTTATTACCAGAAATATTTAATACCAAGAAATAGGAATGTATTTCAGTTTTGACATGTATAGCACTTCGAAAAACTTTCCCACTAATACATTCCAAAAAAAAAATTGAAAATTTGTAAGAAAGATACACTGCTGCCTATGTTTAGTGCGGTCTAGTTTTTTTTTTTTTTTTTTTTTTTTTTTTTTTTTTTTTTTTTTTTTTTTTTTTTTTTTTTTTTTTTTTTTTTTTTCTGCTGCACGATATTTAGTGTTCAGTAATGTTATTAAAACACCATGGAAAAACCTATGGCCATTTCCTAACAAAAACCCCCCAAAAAAATTTTTATAACAATTTATTGAAATTTACAACTGTACAAAATTTATACTTCAAGTAAATGTGTTGTTAACTATTACAATAACGTGACAAAACTTGAAAAGAACTACTCATCAGTAGCACTTTAATAAAAATTCTACACTATAAAGTCTCTGAGCCATCTTCTTTTCAGACGCCTCGAAAGATTATCAGGATGGTGTGGGAAGCAAGTTGAGAAATTAGGGGATTTGCGTGGTTATGGAGCTTACTATGAAAGGATATATCTGGTTTGGGCTAACTCAACAACATATGGAACATTAAGGTCATTGTGGATAAGCTTATTGGTGACAAAGTAAGGGGCATTTAGGATTTTTCTAAGGATTTTGGATTGTAAAAGATGAATTGGATGGTTTAGCGAAGCCCCCAAGCTCAACTCCTTACGTCCAAATAGGTCTAATCACAGTCATGTAAATGAGTCTTTTGTAATTAATTGGGAGCTTTGAACGTTACCCTAAATTTAAATAATTTCTTGCAATTATGTGAACCTATTATCATTGTACATTATATTTTTATAATGTACTTATGTAAGTTATTTTTCTATCCTCTGCTCGGTAATCCGAACTTTTCGCTAATCTGAACTGTCCTGGTTTTAATTAGTTCAAATTAGCGAGAGTCTAGTGTACTCTTGTACAGTTGATTATCTTTTAAAAGAACGTATTAAAGTGGAAAAACCTAGAGATCTTTTGAATCCAAACATATGAATAATATATCAGTATAAGAAAAATATTAGGAAAATTTAATTTTTCAGTAGGATTCAGGATTTGCTCACTTGAAGAAGTAAATAGTCAAATATATTGAGGGAAAAAATTTAAATAATAAGTATTATTTATTTTATTCAGGAATGACGAATATACAAATATAAAACAATCGGAGATATTTAAATGTTATAAACTAGCTTTAACCAAAGCCATACGCGATTAGTATTCACAGCAAATACACAGTCTCAGTCACAAAAATAGACTTTTTGATTCGAAAAATAATTAGAGCCAAATGTTCCATTTCTCCTTCATCAACGAGTTTGTTGCCGCAGGGACAACATTTGGTCTCCTTCAATCATGTTTGCCCTCCCCTCCGCATCAGTTTATCATTTCCCAACGGGGCCCGAAAATCGATTATGTGGCTGTGATAGTTTTGATCGATTGGAACCAAGTACGAGTTTACAAAGCTGTATTGGGATGTGCAGATATTAATACAGATTTATGGTTTTAAAATATAAAAAATTAATTTAAACTAAAATATTTTTTATTATTCAATATATATTATCAATAAATATTTCCGATAAATCATATGCAATACACTTCTGGCAATGATTAAATAAATTTTCTATGCCCTGTGAATAGAAGTTTGACTTTTTAGTACTTTCACTTTTTAGTAATAAGTAATATAAGTAATATCACTTTAACTATTGGATTTAATAATAATTGTTTTCTAAAGCAAGGATGCTATTGTCAATTAGGAGATGTCAGTTATCACCTGAAAAAGCAAGAATGCTAATTTTTTAAAATTCTGTAACGAAACAAGAACTACGCCCGTTGCTAGGTGACCTAGACTCGCCAAGGAGTATTTACTCGTTGCTAGGAGACAGAGTAATAACAAGATGGAAGGTAATAAGCGTGGTTATGTTTTTGTGTTGTGTTTATTGGTGTGGTAATTAGTAGTTAAATGTCCGTTATTATTGTCCTGATGTACTGTAATACTGTTTTGTAAATGTGCCTGTGATAAATATCTTGTTAATAATAGTTTGTTAATAAACAATTAAATATTACAGTATTAGGTCTTATGTTAATGTATGTTAACATAAGACCTAATACCCAATTATATACGAGGGAGTAGTTTAAATATTTTGCAAGGTTGATTATTGGATGTAATATTTAAAAAATCATAAAAACGTATTATCGAATTTCGATGATAATATTTTTTGAAATGACTTGAGGTAGGCATGATGGTATAGAAGTATCAATATAATTAGGATTGATGAATTAATTTCTATTTCTAATGGAATTATTTCATTAGAATACTAGTTTCGGATTCTAAACAATCATCTTCAGCTCTGAGATGTAACATATATCTGTTAGATTCCCTCAGAACTGAAGATGAAAGTTTAGCATTCGAAACTAGTTTTCTAATAGAAGTGGCAATTAATTCATCAATCCTACATTTTTTAAATGGATATTTCTTTCTGCTGGGGGTCTGTACTTTTTTGCTGTAACGTTTTTTTCACATTCAAAAATGTAACATGTTAACACGCTCTACCTCAATTGATGTTGCTAGAATAGAAAATTTGAAGACAGTTTCTTGATAAAAAATTTAATGAAGAATATTTTTTGTTATCATTTGTCGCTAGAAAAAAAACCTCGGAGCTATATTGGTTTGAATGAAAAAATAACAAAAAAAAAAAAACTTTTGCCTACACGTGTATGCGGCATTTGAAACAATACAGCTCTGTTGGTGCTGCTGTGATTTAAAAAATTGACTAGAGTTTCCTTATTATAAGCAGTAGTTATAAAATCAGTAGATTAAACATAAAAATATCCACTATATATTGTTTTTCCCAGTCAAGGGAGAATTGAGTTTTATTTTATATCTCAAAAAGTTGTCCAGAAGTCTGATAATCCTGTCCTACAGTATCCTTTAACGATGTTCCACTGATCCCCGTTGAACAGATCCGCTACCTAGGACTCCATCTGGACAAACGTCTTACTTGGAGTCCACATACAAGACTAAAACGAAAAGAAACTGTCCGTCGTTATCGACTAGATCAACATTTACTTGACAATATTTCAAACCTTCCAATTAATTAAAAAAGACACATTTACATTACAGTAATTAGATCAATTTGGACATACGGAGTTGAGCTTTGTGGCTCCACTGAACCATCCAATTCATCTCGTATCCAATCCTTACAATCAAAAATCCTTCGAAAAATCCTAAATGCCCCTTACTTCGTCACAAACAAATTTATCCACAAAGATCTTAATATACGTTACGTTTCTGACTTAGCTCAAACCAGATATCAATCCTTTCATATCAAACTCCACAACCATTTAAATCCATTAGTACTGAAACTTGTTTCTGATTCCATTCCAGATAACCCTCCGAGGCGCCTGAAAAGAAGATGGCCTCGGGACCTGCCAATATAGTACTTCATTATATAGAACCTTTATAAGTCCTTCCAATGGGTAGTTGCTTTAAAAACAAGTGACTTGTCATTTTTTTTTCTATGTCATCACATTTGCTTGATGTATTATATTTTATATTGTATATACAGTTGTAAATTTTGTACATACAGTTGTAAAGTCTGCTAAAATTGTGGGTTGGCGGGAGACCTACAGATTTGGATGGTTAAGCAGACCGGGATCAAACAATGTTTGGTTAATGCATGAGGTAGAAACGTTTCGAGTTTTTGTTTACCTTGGTAAGACTTAGAGCATTGTCGTGTTACAGAGTAGGGTCTTTCCGATTCCATGAGAAATTAACGACAAGTTCTCAGGTTTTCTTCAACAAATGCTCTCAGAACATCTTTATAAACAAAGGGAGTCCTTCTGGAACGTTCTTTGACTTCATCACGGAAAGCTCTGTCCCAAATTTTTTTTTTAAACCATTTTTAACCGATGCAAAAGCTCATTATCGTCACATCGCACGTTATACTCGTAAATATTTTTAGATCTTTCGACTCTGTTTCAATCGAGTTTAAAGTCGCTAGACGAAATTAGGCGAACATCACGCTTTGACATCTCACAAGGGGAGGACATACTCATTCTCTCACGGATCTTATTGGCAATTGTTTTGGAGGTTCCTGGTCGACAAATATTAGACATGTATATTGCCGTTCCGAACAATGGGCTCTAGAAGTTGAGAAAAATAATAAAGTAGCGTTAAACTAATTTATTATATATCTCGAATTTAAAAAATGATATCGACATGATTCTTGCACCAAGATTTTTATTTTTGATTGCGGATTTAAGGAAAAATACAACCGCTCCATAGATTTTGGTTTAGGTTAATTAATTTATAAAAAAATATATTAGATTTTTAAGCAAACTACCTCTATAGATTTTTCACACAAAAATTGACATCAGATTCTAATTCAACACTCTCAAAAACATTGAAAAACGTTTATTCAATAAAAACAAGAAATATCATTTTTTCACCCTTTTCGAGGGGAATGAAATTTTAAAATAGATTATTGGTAACTTATCTTTAAATCGCCATTACTTTGTTACGCAATTCATTGGTTGGTATCGCTGGAAAAAGAGCCTCTGCTTCCTTTTGATGTATATTAATTCAAAATTCGATGAACAAACACCTAATTAAAAAAAATTGGAAAATCCGAAAAACATTATGATTAACCAGATAGGGAAATGAAACCAAGGACATTTCAAGCGTATTACCAACCTATATTTTGTATAAAAAAATAAAGTTGATACGTTTAACCGTCTATGCGTAATTTATCTTTTTGTCAATTTAAACAAAAATTGCATACCGCTCATTCGGATAGGCAAATTTTAAAGCTTACGAACTTTTATTTTTTTATTTGGATGGAATTTCGTATTTAAGGGTTGTTTTGGATGCTGAATTCGAATCCGATGTCAGTTCTTTTGAAAAATATATATTGAACGTACTTCATTTGAAAATTTTTTGCCTCAGAAAAAATTGCCAACAAGATCCGTTAGAGACTGAGTGTGTCCTCCCCTCGTTAGTAAACAAACTGGATTATATCCAAGCATGGATCGATCAAAACATCTAAGTCACAAAATCGATTTTCAGAAAGTATTAATATTAATTCACCTTATAATATGAAAACTCCTAAAACGGTCACCAGCGCAAGAACCTCAACGACAGGTAGGCGTAACATCGACCTTAGCATAGAATGTTTGTGGGAAGATTTTAAGTGGTATCTTAAATTAAGAATTTTTATATCATATTCTCCCTTATCCATTAAAAACATGGTTTCTGTGGTATTGTCATTTTCTATGATGGTTTCTAAATCTGCTATCAGTTCTAATAATTTCTTGTTAAGTTTATGTTTGTTGTTGTTGTGGAATCTGCTTTATCGTCTGTATTTTTTATGTATATATTGTTTGCTGTTAATGAGGTAAGATTGTTGTTATGGTTATTATTATTTGATGGAGGTGTTGGAATTTTCAATTATTAATTTTTACTGTAATCCGTCTATCAAGTTTTTTATTTAGTATGTTTAATTTGAATTTTTCAAAAACATGTTTGTATTTAGTTATTAGATTAAAAATCAAATATAAAAGCATAGTAAATTTTTCGGTTTTATTTGGAACCCATAGTCTTTGACTCAAGACTCACATGGAAAATAAAATATAAAAGCATTTCGGGGAACCCCGAACTAGGTTGTTGCGCGGTAACATTTTCCGGAACGACAGTTAGATATTGCCTTCCTGAACTATACTCGGTTTTCTCGAGTGAATTATTTGCTATCCAATTAGCGCTTGATATAGTTAAATTTTTAGATAGCAACAAAATAGTAATTTGTACAGACTCTTTTTCGGCTTTAAAAAACTTACAAAACTCACACCATTCTAACAATCCAATTTCACATACAATAATAAAACAGATACTCACAATTAATAAACTAATACACTTTCTTTGGGTACCCAGTCATGTTGGAATACATGGAAATGAATTGGCTGATGCAGCTGCTAAAGAGGCGAGAAATATGTTTCCGGTACCCAATTTACCAATTGTCCTCAGCGACTATCAAATATATATTCAACAGAAGTGCAAGGCTGCGTGGATTTATTATTGGAACAGGATTCCGGATAGTAACAAACTTAAAATGATTTGCCCTAATGGTCAACCATGGCCACTGCTAAACGGCTCTAGGAGGGAACAAGTTCCCCACTGTGGGAGGGCAAGCCAAGCTCAAAGCGATCCCAGCAATGCTCTCCCAGTTGCGTCATTAACAGAATCCAGTGAACAATTACTATAAATTTAAAAAATGAGAATTATCTCCATTTTGTAAAGAGAATATAGCCATTAATAAACCACATCGATTGATATTATATTAAATTATTATGTGCAATATAACGAAATATTTTTACGTTTCTTAATAAAACTACCAAAAATTGATTAACACAATGTTATCAGAAACCTGAAACCGCAGCCTGGCTCGTATCAGTCTGCCTCGGGTTATTTTGGTTTATTTTGGCTCAGTGGTTTGTTTTGTCTATCCATCTGGATTTTGGTCTACCGCGTAGTCCCATACCAATCCCTCTAATCCCCTTGTTTTTATGTCCTTATATACTGATTTAGGAGTTTCTCCTGGCGGAGTTATATTAGTCTTGTAAATCCTTATTTAATGATTTTGATCATTGGATGACTAATTATTTAAACTGAAAAATAACAAGATTATCTAGCCTGAATTTCCTCTTGAAATTCAGTAATCTAAGATATTGTATAACTTAGATCCTTAGACAATCGACTATGTATACATATCACCAAAATTATCAACGGTTCCTATTGCTAATTTTCTATTTTGTTATGTCAGTATTAAGTAATCGACCAATTTCATTTCAGACATTTATAAGCTTTGTTGTTTCCTAGCAACTCTTACCGAACTAGCAAAGGGACGTTCCGACTCAAAAGTGGAATGAGAGTTTACATTCCGTTCCACTATTGGAACCAGTCCTAGTTTTCGTTTCGTTCCACGTCAGTTTGACTAACCTACTTACTAGTAAAGGGCCGTCCCGAGTTAAAAGCAAAGTAAATTTGTACGCTCTGTTCCGGGTGTGGAACGAAAAACGATTCGTTTCGTTCCAAACCGGTTCAAGGCCGGAACCAGTACCAAGTTCCGTTCCACCAAGAACGACCCATCACTATACGGAACTATTTCCCCCCCTACTTGAGGTGCTAATGAGATCCATAAAGAGAACCTATTGTTTCTTTCCCGCTGACCCAAGTCCACCAGAGTGAGACTTACGTTATAATATAGAAAGAGAATTTTATTCTGGGAAAATAGTCCTTAAGAATATACATTACATAAAAGAAGGTGATATCATATCTGGCCTAAAAAAAAATATATATTCATACGAATTTTCATATGAAGGTAACGGAATGAAAAAAAAAAAAAAAAAAAAAAAAAAAAAAAAAGCGTAGTCCTGGTAACAAGTCTAGTATACAAAATTAAAAGAACAAATAATTTCTAATATAACATCAAGTAAAAAATAAAAAAATATATAATCTTTGCAGAGTGGGTACAGAAAAAATGATAATGAAAGAAAAAAACATCGATACCTATAGGAACATTACTATAAGAAAATTGTATTATATGCTAAATTAATTATATGCACTACAGTATCACTAGTTTATTATTAAATTAATTAATTAATTTTTTTTTTATTTATTCATAAAACCATTTTTCGAATGATTGCACAAAAAGATCTTTAACCAATTTTTTAGCTACAAAAGCATGGGAGGATACATGAAGGAAATAAGAGAATTCTTAGATTTTTTTAGGTAACCTACCGTTTTTGCCATGAAAGCTGCATCTCAACTCGGCGAAAAGATGTTTCAAAATTTGACTACATTTACGGATTTAGCATAAAATTTCCTATAAGCCCAGAACATATAAAACCTTGTATTTTACAAACTTGGGATCTAAAGAACAGCTCGATCAACTTATTTAGGAAAGTTACAATTTGTTATATTACTTTAACACCCAATGTTTTTCAATCTACAATACTGCAAATATCACAAAACTTGCACACTTAATCAGCTTTCCAATGGTATGATCAAAGTAATGATTGCTTGTTCCTTTCATGGAAAAAATGGTGTTTTAATTTGCCAAAAAAATCTAAGAATGTTTATATATCTACAACATACTGGAATAGAAAGGTGGTGTCAGAGGCATTTTTCTTAATTTTTGGTCTAGTTTCACTAATTTTTTTTTTTTTTACACTAAGAGGGAATCACCCGTATATATAAATAAATGACCGTTTATTAAACAAATATTTGTAGGATTATTTCTTTGATATAAAATACAATTAATACTCAATGTATAGTCCATTGTTATCTACCATCATTACTCATCTGCTAGCCAATTACTCGATGCCACGCTGATACCATTCATTGGGATGGCTGTCAAAGTACTCTTTGACGGCATTTTGAACTTCCGCAAAATTATCAATTTTTTTTCCCTTAAAAAAAAATGGGCCATGGATCGAAACAAGTAGTAATCCGAAGGTGCGAGGTCTGGACTATATAGTGGATGAAGCAGGAGTTCAAACCCATGAAGTTCTGTAAACTTTGCTGCTGATTGTAGAGGAGTAAGTTCGTGAGGGACCAGTCTACAGGACTTTTTCACCTTCCCCATGGAGAGAAGATGGCGACTAACAGTATCTTTCGACACACCACACTCCCTGGCAAGTTCGCGAGTACTTGTGGACGGATTTGACTTAACAGCTTCCTTCAGAACCTCATCAATATCCATTGATGGCCGCCCGGAGTCATTGTTCCTTTCCAATGTCGTATCTCCACTTCTAAATTTTTCAAACCAACACCGCGCAGTGCGCTCTTCAAGGACACCTTTCCCTTTATATTTAATAATTTCACGATTTGCTTCAGCGGCTGTGAAATTTTTTTTCTAGTAATGTCTTAAAATTACGAGAATTTCGTAGGACACTGTCATGTTTCTTCTTTGAAATAAATAACTGAACTGAGGCTTTTTTTTGAAGAAGTCCAGTGTTAGTAAACAAGCTTAGAGAATGCTCTAAATGGTTTATTAAGTATTGGTAAATAATAAATAGCATTAAGATATTTACAGAATTTTGAACTCTGAAATTTGACAAAACTGTCATTTTTTTTTTTTTTTTTTTTTTTTTTTTTTTTTTTTTTTTTTTTTTTTTTTTTTTTTTTTTTTTTTTTTATACGCCCTATTAAATATAAATAAAATTTATATCTCACAAACTACCTACATACATCTTAACTAAAAAAATTATAATATAATAAATTGAATATTAAATAAGCACAGGTATTGTACACAGAGGAATACAGAGAACCGCGGGATATGACGCAGTCAAGGAAACAATTGACAGACGAGGTATGGATTGGAATAGACACAGACTGCTAGTGCAGGTTCGAAATTTGTCGATCAAGCTCCACATGAAGCCTCCTCAAACTTCACAGCTGTAAAGGAGGATATGCAAATCACGAACAAGTACGGCAACACCTGCATGATTTACACGAATTTAAAATCCGGCATCTCCAAAGGCGAGTTCCTACATTGGTTCGTTAAAGTAGACCATCAACAATTGTTAGAGACAATTAAAGGGCTTGTAGTCCTGTTGATAAACATATTTTAAAGTGCATGAAATACGCGATAATTTTTTACTTCATACCTACGTCAGGAGTAGTTATAGAGTCCCCGTACCAGACGGGCGAGGGGGAAAGGCCCATTTTTGGCTTTTTCGATTATATCTCGAAAACAGTTGACTCTACAAAAATATGTTTCACATAAAAATTAAAGCTGATTAAATTTCCTATAACATTGTTTCTATGCATATTTGTCTAACTCTCAACGGTTTTCGAGATTTATGTTATTAAAAATCGAAAATTATCGAAAAAAAAAAAAATTTTATCTCACTTTTTGTTAAACAGTTGCTTTTAGTGCCTTCCACGAACGTTTCTCAGAAAAAAAAAGTCAGAATCAATGTTGTAGAGCATACAATTTACTTTTATATTATATATAAGTCTTTGGCATTTAAAGCAAATGTTTGACAAAAAGTGAGTTAACAATTTTTTTTTTTTAATTTAACAAAAATTTCAATTTTAAACTGCATATTCCCACTGCATAGAGTGCATGAAATAAATAACTTTTGCTACCTAAAACTTCTGCTCAAAAATTCTTCATCCAATGAACTAGATTGTAGTTTTTTTTAAATGTGACATAACCCCTTCAACCACCAAATCCTTCAGTTTTTTTTATTTTGTTATAACCATTTATTGAAATTTACAACTGTACAGAATATATACATCAAGTAAATATATTGATAAAGAATACAGTAACATGTCAAACCTTCAAAGGAACTACTCATCAGTAGCACTTCAAAAAAATTCTACACTATATGATCTCTAGGCCTCTTATCTTCTTTTCTGACGCCTCGGAGGATTATCAGGAATGGAGTGGGAAGCAAGTTAAGAAACTAACGGATTTGAGTGATTGTGGAACTTACTATGAAAGGATAGGTATCTGGTTTGGGCTAAGTCAGCAACATATGGAACATTAAGATTTTTATGGATAAGTTTATTGGTGACAAAGTAAGGGACATTTAGGATTTTTTGAAGGATTTTGGATTGTAAGGATTGGATACGAGAAGAATCAGGAGGTTAGTGGAGCCCTGAAGCTCAACTCCGTACGTCCAAATAGGTATAATAACAGTCATATAAATAAGTCTTTTGTAATTAATTGGGAGCTTTGAACGTTTGTCTAGTAAATGTTGAAGTAGTCTATAACGACAAGCAGTGATTTGGCCTTTTAAATTTAAAATCGCAATTCAATAAAGCCAATGGTGGAATTAGGTTTTAATTATTGGTATTTGATCTGATTCCAGTTCATCGTTATAAAGATGGCCTTGGAAGACAAACACCCCACAACACTTATTTTATTAAGCTTTAATTTTATATTGTTTCGGAAATTCGTTGGCAAGGGGGATGGGAGGGGGAGATAGGAGAAATCTCTTTGATAGAAGCAAATGATAACAACCGCATGTAAAGCGCAGATTGGAGGCCATTCATTGGATTAGACCAGTTCGGTGATTTGTTGAGTCACCGGCACAAAAGAATCATTAATTGAGCGATATTGAAAGCGGAATTAGCAGCGGTCGGTGGATTAGCGGCAAATTGATAGGCTCAAAGGTCGAGGGAAATGCCACAGTTGTTGAATTGTTGAAACCTCCGCTCTTCCTAGCTCGTGTCTAATTTACAACAATTAAATAGAATGGCGTTTTGATTTAATTTGCATTTACGCGATTTTATTTATAATGAAAATGAAAAAAAAAAAGAAAAAAAATTACTAACAATTAATTAAACAGTTTCCACTTCAATAACATTTGACACATCTTAAAGGTATGTGTTCTCGACTGAAACTAATGCATACAATCGCTTTGACTAATCCCTTTTCAAAAGATGAAAACATTATCGACAAACTATACATTGATTTCAGAAGAATACCGTTTATCTATTTCATCTAACCTTGTTCCGATATATTTCGGTAATTTTGTCGCTACTTTTCGAGGGAAAAGTTTATTCTAAATAAGAAAAAAATGAATTGAAAATAAGAAAATATCCGAATATAAGACACGAAATCAATGTTGAATTAATATTATATTACATAAGAATTAATATAATGCTAAATCACAAGTAATGTTAACTCCTGATATATTTTCTAATGTCATGGAAGTATAAATAACAAATTATATATATTTAAAACACAGAATCCTTGTTGAAAGTTATGACGTTAATTTCTGCGATATTTTCTCAAGCGGAAATACGAAAACATAAAACCTGTGATATACTTTCTCACATTTATTTTTAGATCGATGTATTTTATTGAATTAATAATACAATCAGGGGTCACCTGTGGTGTAGTGGTTAGCATAGCAACCTACTAAACCCAAGATCGCGGGTTCGCAGCCCGGCAGAGGATTTTTTAAGAGAGTAAAAAATCTTCAGCTATGCCGTCCTTCAGAAAGGACGTAAAATGGGGGTATTTTTTAAGAGAGTAAAAATCTTTAGCTATGCCGTCCTTCCGAGTCCCGAGCCTGTGCGATGTCAGGTACTCGTTAAAGATCCCTATCCTAATTATACCTGGATAGGCATAATCGCCAGTCTTCACGGTTGAGTGCTGCCGCCTTCCAGTTCCTGACACCAAGTTGAGTTCCCACCATGTTCCCACCGCAGTTCAGGTCTTCCGATACGCCTCTTGACATAAAATGTTCAGTAAGAGCCTTGGTGGGTATTTCCTCCGGACTCATGACCTGTAGCCGGGAGAGCTTAATAAACTTGCAGACATACAGACATGAATCTTCTTCTACAGGTTCCTTCCGAGTGTACACCGTCAAAGATTTTCCAGAGGAATTTCCTTTGAGCGATAACTCATTGTTTTGGGTGGTATCACTTGCGAAGAAATGGCTTGCTCCTTTTAAGTTACTTATCGGTAACTATTTACCGCGTTACCGGCGCGCATTCTATCGGTATAAATTCGAAATTAGAACTTTTCCCTTCATCACTACATACTAACATAGCCCCGATGTGTTCCAGCCTTTAAAATTCCCTCACCGCTCTTCACTACGGTTCACCTTTTAAAAAGTGGGTACCCTTAATTGGGGAAAAAACCTGGTGGTTGAGCGAGAACACAGGCCAAATCTCCTCCTTCCATATCAATCGGCATAAAAACTGTACATCCTTACCTAAGTACATGAACCCAAGACCCTTCGCGGGTTGTTAGTGCTACAGGTTTTCCAGGTAATTAAATCACTTTCACACCTTGCCACTTATTTACGGCTTCTCAGGCTTTTTACTATCGCCATTTTATTACAAATTGTTGTTCGTTTCATTTAGAGTCTATTTATAAAATAATAAATTTAAATGCTGTTATGCATTTCTTTTCTGCATATTTTTTTCTCTACTTTTGCAATACCAAGTCTATTTAATATTATAAAAATTTGACATTTATTGAATAAAGTAAAATTTAAACATTGAAATACAATTTACTTCAATGTTTAAATTTCTCGTGCTGAAAGGAGGAAACTTTTCATTTCGAATGACTACCGCTAGAATGCACGCAGGTAAAACAGTAACTTGTTACCGAAACGTAACTGTTAAAAGGAGCAAACTACCTCTTCGCAAGTAATAATTTTATGGTTAATAAAATTAAAAGTAGCAGTTATTAAAAGTACCCCCTCGCGAACTTGCCAAGGAGTGTGGTGTATCGAAAGATACTGTTAGCCGCCATCTTCTCTCCATGGGAAAGGTGAAAAAGACCTGTAGACAGGTCCCTCACGAACTTACTCCTTAACAATCAGGAAAGAAATGTTTACATAACTTCATGGGTTTGATCTCCTGCCTCATCCACAAAATAGTCCAGACCTCGCACCTTTGGATTACTAATTGTTTCGATCCATGGCCCATGTTCTTCAAGGGAAAAAGGGAAAAAATTTGATAATTTTGCGGAAGTTGAAAATGCTGTCCAAGAGTTCTTTGACAGCCATCCCAAAGAATGGTATCAGCGTGGTATCGAGCAACTGGCTAGCAGATGGGTAATGACGGTAGATAACAATGGACTATACTTTGAGTATTAATTGTATTTTATATCAAAGGAATAATAATACAAGTATTTATTTGAAAAACGGCCATTTTTTGTATATATTATATAGAATATAATCTGAGGTTCTCGTCCTGATGGTGGGAATTTTGAAGTTTTCATTTCGAATGGCTACCGCTACAATGCGCGCCGGTAAAACAGTAACTGGTTTCCGAAAAGTAACTGTTAAAATGAGCTAGTCACCCCTTCGAAAGTAATAACGTTATGGTTAATAAAATTAAAAGTAGCAGTTATTAAATGTAATAAATTAGTCTAAAACGAAATAAATTATATAGCCGTGTTCGTTACCATTGAATGGTATAGCCTCATGAAGATATAGCGGAAGATACTTGCTACATAGGAAGAATGATAGGTATTAATTTCCATTATCCTAGAGACAGATAGGGAAGACGAATTCTCGCTAGCAATCAGCTGTTCCTGGTGAGCCCCCCCTTCCCCCCACGCAATCTGCTATGAAGATTAATGAGGCGGTGGCCGCGGGGATCGGGTCGATCTTCAAACCTTACACGAAGCAATGTTTGCACATTTTACCGATATATTACGCATTTTTATATTATATTACAACTTGAAATTATTTATATATGTTAATAATATTTTTTATTATTCTTTCCGTTAAAAAAATTAAAATTCATTTAATTTTTTTCATCACCATTTTTTAAAAAAAGTTTTTATTGGTATAAATACTTACAATCTGCCTCAGCGAAGAGCAATAGGTAACAGAAATAATGACATATTCATAGATTCAATAAAAACACACGTACACAAAAAATATATTCATATATATGAAAAACTAATAACTAATAATACTATTAAATAATTAAAGTTAATATTTAAATTAAGAAAATTTCTTTTATGTAAATTTTACCGAGTTTTAGAGATGGGTTTATTTATTTTTATGGATTATAAAAATAAATAAACCTAAAAGGAAAACCATCCCTGAAACTAAGCCAGCACCTGAATGCATACAACTACTAACTGAAACCCATTTGGACTTACGAATTATAAATATATGGTTCAAGAATAAAAGGTCACATATAGAAACTATAAGCATTTCAATAACAAATATGTCAATGAATGCATTTAAACTTCATCAGCATAATAGTCCAGTCAAAGAGTGCTGAAATAAGGGGTGTAGAGTGCATGAAATATGAGATAGCTTTAGACTTCATAGCTTCGTTAGTAGTAGTTAGAAGGTAAACATATTAAAAGTCTAAAGGGTTTTTCAATTATATCTCGAAAACGGTAGACTCTAAGAACATATGCTTTAGATCAAAATTAAAATTAATTAAGTTTCCTATAAAATTGTTTCTGTACATATTTGTCGAATTTCTAATACTTTTCGAGATATACGTTATTGAAAATCGATAATTTTCGAAAAAAATAATTTACCTCACTTTTTGTCAAACATTCGCTTCTAGTGCCTTCCACGATCGTTTCACAGAAAAAATGTCCAAAATTGTAGAGCAATAAATTTACTTTAATTTCATATATACGTTTTAGGCACTTGACGCAAATGTTTGACAAAACGTGAGGTGAAAATAATTCTTTTTTCGATGATTACCGATTTTTAATAACGTATATCTCGAAAAGTATTTTAAGTTCGACAAATACTTATAGAAACAACTTTATAGGTAAACCGTTTTCGAGATATATTCGACAAAAACCAAAAATGGTGCCTTCTTCCACCCACCTACCGTTAGCTCACCCCCCCCCCCCCCAGGGGCGGGGACTTTTAGTAAGTTTACCTTCTTAGAACTCCTAACGAAGTTATGAAGTCAAAAAATAAAAATATTCCATGAACTCTACAATACGTTAATTGACTAGACCTAGACCAAAGTTAAAACATGTCCCATCTTAAAAGGTTTAAAAGCGTTATCGTTGAAGCTCAACTTCTGGGTCTTTCACATTAATTTAGATCATGGTGGCACAGTTTAGTTTCCTAATAGTCCAGTCAATGAACGCTGAAATGAGGGACGTAGAGTGCATGAAATATGCGATAATTTTTGACTTCATAGCTTCGTTAGGAGTACTTAGAAGGTAAACATACTAAAAGTCCCCGCCCCTGGGGGGTGAGAACGATAAGGGGGAGGGGAGAAGGTCCCATTTTTGGTTCCCACTTTTTGTAAATATTTGCTTCAAGTGCCAGAAACGTATACATGAAATCAAAGTAAATTTAATGCTCTCCATCTTTGATTATAATTTTTCCCTGAGAAACAACCGTGGAAGGCACCAGAAGCAAATGTTTGACAAAACGTTAAGTCGTAATTTTTTTTGTAGTGAAAAATATCGATTTTTAATAACGTATATCTCGGACACCGTTGAGAATTGGACAAATATGTATAGAATCAATTTTATAGGAAATTTAATTAGCTTTAATTTTGATCTTTAGCATATTTTCCTAGAGTCCACCGTTTTCGAAATAAAATCGAAAAAATGGGACTTTTTTTTACTCCCACCGTTAACTCACATCCCAGTGACCGGGACATTTAGTATGTTAAACTTTTAACTACTTTTAACGAACGTTTGAGGTAAAAAATAATCGTATATTTCATGCACTCTACAATGTGTTTATTGGCTGGACTATAATGCCTGAATGTGTCCACAGTTGATTGAGCTGAAAATTAATTTCCAGATTAACTCGAACTTGGTTCACAGCTAGTGCTTTAAGTCAAAGCGTTCCTTTGTATAAAAATCGCTTTGTGAAATCAATTCGTAATTGGAAACTTTCCGAAATATTCTTCGAAACAATTCAAGCATGTCCATTTGCGTATTGTTGATAATCAGAGTTTCGTTGATTATAAAATCAACAAATAAATCTACTAACTCCGCTAAAAGTTCCTTCGGCTCCTTCAAATATTCATTTACAGTTTAATTATTGTTTTAAGAGTAAACAAACCTTTTTTCACTTTATAATGGATTTCAGATTTCTCCTTAATGGATTTCAATTAACAGAAATAATAATGGAGTGTAAATGTAAAGAGCTCGAAGTTACAAATAATCGATCTCGAAAAGTAAATAATAAGTTATTATCATATCTCAATTTGAATTTTAATAAATAATTACTCTGAATGAAATAACTGTGTTATTAGTTGAATAAGTGTTTCCTTTAAGCGTGAATTGTTCAATTAATTTTATGTTTTTAGCATTATTACCAGGAAAACGTGTAATGTACCAGCTGGAGAATTGTAAAACGGTGACAATGTCCTGCAGGATTTACTTTGATTCTGAGCGAATTAAATACGGAAAACATGTAAATGTAACATTAATAACAGTCCTGTAAAATTGTACATTTTTTTATCCAAAACGTCGCACAGTGTGACGAACCTACGTAATTTGTTGGACATTGGTTGAAAACAAAAATTTAAATTTATGGCTTGAATCACTTATAAAATGTTTGCTATAGTCATTATCGATAAACAATTGTACGTTAAACATAATTTTATTACACACTAACAGGACAGAAGATCGATATACTTCGTAAAATTTGACGAAGTAGGGGGCATTTAGGATTTTTCGAAGGATTGGATTGTAAGGATTGGATACGAGATGAATTGTTAAATTAATGGTTTAGTAGAGCCCCAAAGCTCAACTCCGTACGTCCAAATAGGTCTAATCACAGTCATGTAAATAAGTCTATTGTAATGAGTTGGGAGGTTTGAACGTTTGCCTGGTAAATGTTGAAGTAGTCTGTAACGACGAGCAGTTTCTTGTCGCTTAAGTCTTGTATGTGGATTTCAAGAAAGAGGTTTTAGAGACAATATTTAAAATAATTATTACCAATCAGTATTCTGACAAACCGCAAATTGTTTAAATTTTTAGAAAATCTGATCGACGAAAAAGGCATAGAACACGTATAACTCACATAACGGCAAACTAATTGATTTTGCAGATTTTTTTAAATTAGATAGAGAACATCAAAAATCATAGAAAATAAAATCCTTCGCATCAAACACGAACGAACGAAAATTGGATTTTTTCGACACACTTTTGGTTAACAGAGCTAAATTCTAAAATGATGGGATAAAACAGATTTCAGATTCGAATTCTACACCCTTGAAAACATCCCGATATGAAATTTGAAGTCGATGTAATAATCCTTAGAGGCTCAAAATGCGATGTCCAGAAAAAACACCTTTCGTCCCCGCTGTGCGTCGGGTAGCTTTGATTTTTATATAGCTAAATAAAGGTATCGCGGAGTGATTTTTTAAAAAGTTTTATTTTGAATAACACATTGAAATTAAATACAAGTATATTTATTTTTTTTATATCCATTTATTGATATTTACAACTGTACAAAATATATACATCTAGGAAATGAGTTGATTATAATTACAATAACATACGAAACTTGAAAAGAACTACTCATCAGTAGCCCTTAAAAAAAACAAATGTACACTAGAAGGTCTCTAGGCCATTGGATGGTTTAATGGAGCCTCAAAGCTCAACTCCGTATGTCCAAATAGGTCTGATAACAGTCACGTAAATGAGTCTTTTGTAATAAACCGGAAGGTTTGAACGTTTGTCTAGTAAATGCTGAAGAAGTCGAAAACGACGAGCAGTTTCCTGCCGTTTTAGTCTTGTATGTGGATTCCAAGTAAGTCGTTTGTCCAAGTGGAGTCCTAGGTAGCGGATCTGTTCAACAGGGATCAGTGGGATATTATCAAAGGATGCAGTACGACAAGAAGTCGTTGGTTTACGGCGAAGGGTAAAGGTTATTTGGTGGGATTTGCTTGGATTTATTTTAATTCTCCAATTTCGACACCATTCTTGAAGGTTGAGGACATGAGATACAAGTATATTTAAATAAAAATTATAACATAATAATGGCAAGACTGTCGAGCATAGTATGACACGGCTGGTGGGGGGTAGGTTTATATAGGGTAGGAAAAGGGATTATCAAATGCTATTTGTTTATATCCTTAATATTACTTTGGTATCCTTAACTCCTCCCCCCCCCAGTTCCAAGGTCCCGGATGGAACAACTGGTATCAAAGTATAAACAATGTCCAGGATACATAAGATTAGACTTAATATAATTGATAATTCTGTTTTCGAAAAGATTGGACCTTGTACATTTCTTAATCTCTTATGTACTAATTGTAAGTTAGGATTTTATACAATAGATAATTTTATATAGAAAAGGATTGGACTTTATACACTAAGTTAAGACTTACATGCTAAAGTACAATTTTCTTAAAGTATTAGTTTGAAACAATAAAACAAATAACAACAAAATATTTCTTAGGATTGATGAATTAAATGCCACTTCTATTGAGATTATTTTATTTGAAAACTAGTTTCGAATGCTAAACATTCATCTTCAGTTCTAAAACATACAATAAAATTTTCAACACATCAGTACTATGTTACATAGATTAAAATCTAAGGTTTTTTAAAAAGATAAGACAAGAAATCAAGCATAGGCACTCACCTTCGAGGTAACTAAAACACTGAATTTGTGAGAAGTAAAAGGGGGGGGGGGGCAGGTAGGTTAAGTTTTAGATTTACAACGGGGTTTCCCTTATGACTCATTGGGTTTTTTCGTTCCTATGGGAAATAAATTTAAAAACCGATCCAGATTTTTGTTTAAATGATCAGATTAACATATCCAATAGCCCCATTTTAAATTTATTTCCCATAGGAACGAAAAAACCCAATGAGTCATAAGGGAAACCCCGTTGTAAATCTAAAACTTAACCTACCTGCCCCCCCCCCCTTTTACTTCTCACAAATTCAGTGTTTTAGTTACCTCGAAGGTGAGTGCCTATGCTTGATTTCTTGTCTTATCTTTTTAAAAAACCTTAGTATATTTAATCTATGTAACATAGTACTGATGTGTTGAAAATTTTAAAAAATTTTATTGTATGTTTTAGAACTGAAGATGAATGTTTAGCATTCGAAACTAGTTTTCAAATAAAATAATCTCAATAGAAGTGGCATTTAATTCATCAATCCTAATTGTATTGATCCTTCTATATCATCATGCGTACCTCAAGTGAAAATATTTCTTAATAATTAGTCCGGTCAATGAGTGCTGATATAAAGGGTGTAGAGTGCATGGAATATGCGATAATTTTTGACTTCATAGCTTCGTTAGGAATAGTTAGAAGGTAAACATACTAAGAGTCCCCACCGCTGGGAGGTGAGCTAACGGTGGGGGGGAGGGAAGAAGTTCTTTTTTTTGTTTTTTCGATATCTCGAAAACGGTCGACTCTACAAAAATATGTTTCAAACAAACATAAAAGCTAATTAAATTTCCTATACAATTGATTAAAAAAATTTGTCGTAGTTCTAACCGTTTACGAGATATTCGTTATTGAAAATTGGTGATTTTCGAAAAAAAACAAATGCCACCTCATTTTTTTTCAAACTTTTGTTTCTAGTACTTTCCATAATCGTTTCTCAGAAACAATGTTAGAGTCAAAATTGTTGAATATTAAATTTACTTTAATTTCATATAAACATTTTTGGTATTTGAAGCTAGTGTTTAACAAAACACAGGTTTAACATTTTGTTCATTTCTAAAATTATCGATTTTTAATAACGTATATCTCGAAAACTGTTGGAATGTCGACGAATATGTATATTATTAATTTTATAGGAAATTTAATTTTGATTTGAAACATATTTTTCTAGAGTTAACTGTTTTCGAGTTATAATCGAAAAAACAAAAAAATTGAACTTCTCCTCTCCCCCAACCATTAGCTTCACCCCCCAGCGGCGGGGACTTAAAGTATGTTCACCTTCTAAGTATTCCTAACGAAGCTATGAAGTAAAAAAATATCGCATATTCCACGCACTCTACAATATGTTTATTGACTGGAGTAAATTTACAATACATTTTAATATGAATGCATTGCTTTAAACAAAAAAAAAAAAAAAAAAAAAAAAGATGAAATAAGGTTAGTTCATTCTTTCAAATATTTGACGTATCGATCCGTACGTTAGGATATTTTGTTTTCTCTATATTATATTGTATTCAACTATACAATATTTTAAAAAAAGGTACAATTTACAATATTATATAAGAATTTGACCCATGAAATGAATCTTGACCTTCCTAACCCTACACTACAATAGATAAACTAACCTCTAGAATAACCCTTCCTTGTTGATAGTCTAGTTTGGGTACATAACAGCTTTAAGCTTACTAAAAAAAAAAATAGAATTTGTAAAACTAATTTTTTTTTTTGTGCATTGCTTGAATAGTGATTAACATATGTATTGTATTTATATGTTGTAGATAAAACAGGCCAACAAAAAAAATGTTTTTGAAAAATTTTTTTGCTTTAATAGCTGATGTTTATAGATTTTTGTGTGTTTTTTTTTTAATATAATTTATAAAACAGTTATAATTTAAAGCATATATAACTGTTTCATATAAATATAAAGCATTATATAACTGTTTCATGAGGCCTAACTTTATACGTAGGTGTGGGAAGAGAATGTTTCTAGGATCTACAAGAATTGTGGAGAATGTTCTTCTCGCCGTGATTTAAAGACTCCCTCACAGGCCAGTTCTTTCTGCACCAATGTCGATCCCTTGCTCTACTGTCCCATTCACAGAAAAAACATGGAAATTTGGTAAAACCACCTTGCTGACCAAGAGGCATGCATGTTACTTTTAAGTCACCACATATCATCCAACCATGAGCCGAATAGCCAATATTATTCAACACTATTTCTAGGTTTTCATAGCTCTCTTTCATATGTACAGAATGGCCAACATGTATAGATACATAAGTGTTACTATTGTGTAATAAGACAGCTTTTAAACTAGTTTTGCAAGAATCAATAAACAGCCTCCAGTCTTCTTTTTTGTATTTAACACCAAACTCTTTGATCAGACCTGGAATGTCTGAACAGTACACTAAATCACCTTCTTGTTCAAAAAATTTCGAAAACTGTTGCTCACTCTTCCTATAAACATATGTCCTAGTTCCAACTGCCAACAAGTTCTTTTCTTTTAGTCTAGAACCAAGCAATTCAGCTTTTTCTTTTGTTAACCCAAGGTCCCTAACTAAATCGTTAAGCTCAGTCTGAGTAAACAGTTTAGGCTCTATATTTGCTGCAGCACATTGGAACTCTTCATCATCTTGCTTATCTATATCTATATCTGTCTCAGCAGTCCTGCCAACTCTTCTACATCCAACACAATTTATTTTACAATTTTATTTGTAGTATATAAAAGCTGTTAAATTCTGTAATAAATCAAAAAAATTAATATATTGATGTGCAAATATGAAAAAATGGTAGGTGATACGGCTTAAAAGGTGTCATATTTGGATTTAGCACCCAGAAAACAGAATAATAAGGTGTTTTAAGTAAAAAAGTTTTTTCATCGTTGGCCTGTGTAATAGATCAGATGTGTACTGATTTAATTCTTGAATAATTATTTTTTGTTTTAAACATTTTAACCTTCCACCGGCCGCGCCATTGAATTAGAAAAGACCCGAGTAGTTTTCCTTCTCTCTCACTTCCAATGAGCTTTTTGGAAAATTGGCTTCAGCTATTCCTCGGGATAGAGTAGGATCTATAGTTTCCAATATGGAAAATATTTAGTCTTCAGTGTTGCAAAAAGTATAACAACCGCCCTCTCTCGTTATGATTTTTTCTTGTCCCTTTCTCGGCAATCAGCTGCATTCTATATACTGGAAGTAGGATTCGTTTGTACTTTTACTTTTGTTTAATTTAGTGAGAAAAATATTAATTATTCGGATTTTTTTCATTAGATGGAAACCTATAAAATAAATAGATATTCCGCGAATTTAAATGGAGCTAGACGAGAAAGAAACCATTAATTAAACCATTTTCCACTTAAGTAACCACCATTGAACCTGAAATATTTGAAATGATTTATGCAAACTGTCATTAAAATTCATAGGCCAATTTATCCAATGTTTACCTCCTAAAATCTAATCCCGGCCTTTTGACCTTTACCTAACTCCCTTCTACACGGCACCTTTCAAAACGTTCTTTAATTTCCAGAGCATCTTATTTTTTAAGCTCCCATCGAAAATAGGCCGTGCTCCCACACTCAAAAATTTTAAAATCCCAATTCATTCTTTACCTATTGGATATTCTAATCCAATGAGCTAGGAAAATATAAAAATATAGAAATAATTCCCTAAAACATTTCTTAAAACTTTCAGAGAAACTTACGGAGAAACTCTAAATCCAATTCAAACTTTTCTTTACCTTCTGATATTAAAATGAGAAATAAGAAAATAATGAAGAAGGAAATAAGAAAATATCAAAATATAAGACACTAAATCAATGTTGAATTAATATTATATTAAAATCAAAATTAATATAATGCTAAATCACAAGTAATGTTAACTCCTGATAAACTTTCTGATGCCAAGTGTAAATAACAAATTATAAATATATTTGAAAGTTATGATGTTAATATCTGCTATATTTTCTCAAGGGATGTGGAAATAAGAAAATATTAAACTTCTGATATATGTTTTATTGAATTAATAAAATCTGTCTCTCTTAAGGGCAATAAGTAATACGGACGACAAAGAATCCATTCACAAAATATGTAAACTGAAAATTTCTCACTTAAAGTGCTATAACAAATATAAACATAAAAAACACCAAATCCATGTAGAAATTAATCTTGTTAACTTTAGTGACACTTTTACACATTAGGGAAGAGGAAATAAGAAAACATCAATTTATAAAACACTATATACATAATGAAACTAATTTTGTTAACTTCTGTTTCACCTATTTACATTTCAGAAGACTAAACATCAAAATAGCACACTAAACAACACAACCCAAGTTGAAACTGTAGAAGTGATTGTTTACATGTGAGGTTATAGGAAAGAACTATCGATAAATGTAAACTCGAAGTGAAGCGTAAGGATCGGACTGGTCGGTGTAGCGCGGGTCAAGCCGGTGTGCTGGAGCCACGCTTCTGAAAAGGTACCAAAAGGGGTATAGATTGAAAAAGGACACTAAAGACCCTTGATGTTGAATGTTCATAAGTTATTTAATCTAACCTAATCTTTAGCATTTACTTAACAAACGTTCGAACCTGCCGATTAATTTCGAGAAACTCATTTAGATAAAAATAATTAGACGTATTCGGACATACGGAGTTGAGTTTTGAGGCTTCACTGAACCATCCAATACATCTCGAATCCAATCCTCACATTGACCCTTACATTGTCGCAAAAAATATTATCCATAAAGATATTAATGTTTCATATGCTGCTTATTTATTCCAAACCAGATATCTACCTTTGCATAGTAAACTCTGTAATCTTTCAAATACCCTTGTATCTCAACTTGCTTCGAAGATGGCCTGGGTTCCTTCTACTAAAGAACTTTTAAAGTGCTACCGATTAGTAGTTGATTTACAAGCAATTGATATGATATGATCAGCATTATCTTATCAATTACTAGATATATTTTTTATTTTATTTGGTATAGAGTTGTAAATGTCAATAAAACTTCATTTCGTTTTTTAATTATTATTTTAGATTATTTTATTGTGTTTTTAAACAAGCACAAATCAAAGAATTGTCATTCTTATAAATCACTATAATTATTTCAAATATTTAAGTATGCTATTTATTTTCATATTGAGTTGGCAAATAAGTACTTTCGGTTTTTTCTGTTTATTTTTATCTCATTACGTTCCATTTCTTATCTGATGAAAGGTGGATTGTTTACTCTGTAATATGCCAACAAACATTTCTGCAAATTATTGTTTACATTGCATTACTCGCCCGCAAGAAATTGAAACGAGCTATTGCCATCAGGACAAACAATTGATTCAACTCTATACTGGGTTAAATTAAAAAAAAAAAAAAAAAAAAAAAAAAAAAAAAAAAAAAACGCCCAGAACTGGCAAATCGAAATGGCGTTTTCCTACTTGCCAACGCAAGGCCACACACCTCGTTGGTCACTCGCAATAAATTATTAAGCTTCGGATGTGACCTTTTGCCCCATCCTCCGCATTCACCAGACCTAGCTCCAAGTTACTTCCAATTTTTCCATAGTAAGTAATTCCATCAATAGAAAGTAATTTCAAAACGAACAGGACATCAAAAACCACTTGGAGCAGTTTATCCAATATGTCGAAAGATGGGTGCAATTTATACTAAATACTGGTAAATATATTGTAGATTAAAATACATTTTATATCTGTCGGAAATGAAGAGGTGGATGGAGCAGCAAGAGAAGCCCACCAATTAGAAACCATTACACCCACTTTCATGTTCGCGACAGAGATGTTTCGACCACTCCACATGAAGATTTTGAATGAATGGCAGAGTGCATGGTCGGCATCGGAAGGTAATAAATTAAAAACAATCAAACCGAACATCGGTGGCTGGGCCTCTTCATCAAGACAATGTAGAAGGGAGGAGGTGATAATTACACGGCTAAGGATTGGACATTGTCGTTTAACGCATGACTACCTGATGGCAAAGAGAGATCACCTCAGTGTCAAATCTGCAGAGTTGCTCTAACAGTGAGGCACATCTTGGAGGAGTGTCCTCAGTACAGGAGAGATATGGATAAATGTGGTGTACCTCGTCAGCTCTGTATGTTCTTGGGGTGATAGTGAACAGTACATTTCTAGTACTATAGAATTTATAAAGAAAATTAGGTTATATAATTGTATTTAATGTTCATTACTTTATTCATTACTTTTTTTTTTTTATTTATTTATTTTTTGAATCTTATTTATGGTTGAAATTAATATAATTTTATTAGAAATTTATTATTGTTATTGTCAATTGTTGTTGCAATGCAGTTGGTATAGTAAAGTCCGGGTATATGGGCAATAATAACCATAGCAGTTTTTTTGCCCTTAAAAACAAACAACACCAACAATTTTATATCTGTTATACACAGAATTTTATTTATCAAAACCGAACGGACTTGCCAACTAGTCCAGTCAATGAATGCTGAAATGAGGGACGTAGAGTGCATGGAATATGCGATAATTTTTGACTTCATAGCTTCGTTAGGAATAGTTAGAAGGTAAACATACTAAAAGTCCCCGCCGCTGGGGGGTGAGCTAACGGTGGGGGGAGAGGAGAAGTTCAATTTTTTTGTTTATTCGATAATATATAGAAAACGGTTGACTCTAGAAAAATATGTTTCAAATAAATATAAAAGCTAATTAAATTTCCTATAAAATTGATAATACATAAATTTGTCGTAGTTCTTATCGTTTACGAGATATTCGTTATTGAAAATTGGTGATTTTTAGAAAAAAAACAAATGCCACCACACTTTTTGTCAAACTTTTGTTTCTAGTACCTTCCACAATGGTTTCTCTTAACAAATGTTAATACTCAAAAAATGTCAGAACCACATTTGTAGAGTATTAAATTTACTCTAATTTCATATAAACATTTCTGGTATCTGAAGCAAGTGTTTAACAAAAAGTGAGGTAAACATTTTGTTTATTTTTAAAATTATCGATTTTTAATAACGTATATCTCGAAAACTGTTGGAATTTCGACGAAAGTCGGGGTCTTTTAGTATGTTTACCTTCTAACTATTCCTAACGAAGCTATGAAGTAAAAAATTATCGCATATTCCGTGCACTCTACAATGTGTTTATTGACTGGACTAAACCCAATACATTATGCAATGTCAACACATTTGTATGTTCATATATTTAAGCTACTTAAATTTTAAATTTACAGTTGAACCTCTTTGTATCGAACTATTAATCGATAATCTCTATATATCGAATTTCGGTGCTAGTACCCTACCCTTGAACCACTCAATTCATCAGATTCGCACGATAGAAAGATCTCGATCTGTCCCTGTCACTTCTGGTTTCAGATTCATCGATATGTTTTCCACACGACCTTTCCGTTGAAAATCTTCCCTTGCTTTGCTAAATATTTTTTATTTAATTTTCCATCAGAGCACAACTCAATAAACCACTAGCTGACTTTATATCAAACGTTGAAACCGATTTGGAAATAAAATTTTAGTACCTACTGATACTCTCCAAAGCTCTATTCACATAAAACCTCGCACATATGCTCAATACGTTATAGAATTAGAATAATAATACTTAAAAAACTATAAACTTTATATATTGTTTAATACTGTAAAAAAAAAAATACATCAGTATTATAAACTTTACGGTAACGGTTTATTGTTTATTTTATGTTCAAAAATGAAAAGAAGTTAAAAAAAAATATTAATATTTTCATAAAAATAATGTAAGCCATAAGAAGCCATTTTTAAGAAGAGGTTATAAATAAATAAGGTGTGGATAAATAAATAAGAATATTTAATTTATTGTTTATATAATTCAATATTGAAAATTGTACACCATATGTCTGTTAAACCTTCACAAATTTTTTATTTTTTATGACTAATAATTATCATAGTTAATTTTTAAATATTTATATGGTTATAAATATAAGTTATATTCAAAATAAAAACAGAACGAAATATCATTGCAGTCCGATTTATCCTTGTCAAAACAAAGTGATAAAAAAAAAAAAAAAAAAAAAAAAAAAAAAAAATGTAATGAATACATTTATTCTTTTCCAGTGTTTAGGAAACATTTTTTTGTAACATTAGCAACACCTTGGGTAAGAAATGACACCTTGACGGTTTGGATATTCATCTCCTTAAATGAATATTTTTAAATTTATAAATAATGATTTTTATATAATATATTGTATTAAATAATAATGTAGGTTATTTTATTATTCTTTCTTTTATCTAAAAAATATTCTTTTATCTACATACAAGACAAAAAGTAGGTTTCTTTGATATTCTTCCTCTTTGAACAAGTTCATAATGGTCTTGAAGCTTCTAATACAGAAATATTTATTTAAATCAGTAATAAATATATGTAAGGCTTTTATAACATTTTAGAATTAGTAAAAATAGGCAGTAAATCAAATCTACACCATTTTGAATATTAATTTTCTAAAACAGGGAATTTTAATTTTTAATTTTTTTAAATTTATCTATTTATTTTTTTTATCATTGTCTGAATGTTAATTACCTCATATCTTAAAAGTTGTAGGTATACAGGATATTGCTGTTAACTGATTTTACTTGCAGGTTAATTTATTTTTTGGATAATTATTGGTTTTTTTTTAATAGTTTTGGTTTGCTTTTTTATGTGTCATATGGATATGTGTTGTAATATCAATTTATTGTTTAACTAACGTGTCGGTATAATTAAAAAACAAAAGAAGACTAAGAATAAAAAATGGGCCAGACATGTCATTATTAAAAATTGTTTATAAATTAATTTTTTTTTCAAAGAATAATCAATATGTTAGGGTTCTACTGTATAACTGATGAATTCTTCAGAAAACTAAAAAGAAATTAAAAAATAACAAAAATAAAAAAAATTAATTTGTGTATTATAAGAAATATTTAAAGCCTTTTTTCATATATTTTATCTATATCAATAAATATTTTATCTATTTCATTTTCTAATTGCAAAATTTGCCATATTTTAAAAGAACAGAGACTGATAGATTTAGGTTCAGACTTTATTCACTAGAGAAAAAATAAATAAATAAAAAGTTGCCATATTAAATTCAGTTAAGGAAAACATGTAGGCTAGAATTTTATGACATTAAAATAGAATTATTATCAATTTTTTTTTTATTATTAATTTTTGTATTATCCACTATCTGGTTATATTTTTAATATTTATTGAAAAATATTAATATAAATAATCAAACAAAAAAAAATTTTTTTTCGAAATATTCTTTATTGAAGTTTGAAAAATAACTTATAATTTTCTGCAAATAATGAATAAGACTATTTAAAAGAAACAAAGATTGATTTGATTGAAACAGAACTTTTTTTTTAAAAAATACAAATAAATAAATAAATAAAATAAAGAGATAGATTAAATTCAGTAAAATAAAAATGTGGGCCAAACTATTTAGACATTTTAAAATAAAATAGAATTTTATTTATTTTTTCTAATTATTATTTTGTATTTGTTCTGCTGTCAACTGATTATATTTTTAGCAATTTATTAAAAATTAGAAAAATAAATATATTAAAAAAAGTAATTTTTATTTTTAAATATAGTTTATTACAGTTTAAAAAAAAATAATTTCATAATAAATTAGTATAATTAAATTCTTTTTAACAGTCTGCCATATTTAAAAGAAACAAAGCTGTATGTTAACAGAATCAAATTTTATTTACAAAAGGAAAAAAATAAAATAATGAAATAAAGATACGTCAAATCAAATTTAGTAAAAGGAAAAATGTAGGCCAGACTATTTTGAAATTTTAAAATAAAATAGGATTTTATTTATTTCTTGTAATTAATAGTTTGTGTTTGATCTGCTGTCAACTGATTATATTTTTAGCTATTGATTAAAAATTAGAAAAAAAAAGTTTTTTATTTAATTCTTTATTTTTTAAATACAGTTCATTGAAGTTAAAAAAAATAATTTTATAATAAATTAGGCAAATTGAAAACTTTCTAACAGTCTGCTATATTTAATAGAAACAAAGCTAGATGTCGACAGAATCAAATCTTATTTACAAAAAGGAATAAGAAAATATTTAAAAAATAAAGAGAGGTCAAAGTAAATTCATTAAAAAAAAAAAAAATGTAGGTCAAGCTGTTTAGGAATTTTAAAATAACATAACAATAGAATTTTTGTAATTTATTTTTATAATTAGTTTGTGTTTGAGATACTGTCAAATTATTGTATTTTTAGCAATTTATACAAAATTTTAAAAAAATATATATTTAAAAAAAATTTTAATAATTTTTTTTTTTTATTTTCTTTATTACAATATTTTAAAAATTATTTAAAATTGATGTTAATGATGAACTAGAAGCAAAGGAATGTTAGTGCGTGAAATTTCAAATTCTATGAATACCTTGGCCAGGCGTCGCGATGTCTTAAGTGGGGGGTTTGCTAAATTTGGATTAGGTCCTCCTTCCAACGACCCACGAGTTAAACTGAGCCCGGAGCGAGCCGAAGGTCTGGGGAAGGCGCCTGCGTGGGTACTCCAAGTCGCCGAAGAACTGGATATCGAAGAATTGTTCGTAATCTTGGATAACAAGATTAATATAGAAATATGTATAAGTAACAAAGAAATGACAAAGTACAAAAGAGAGAAAATAACAAAAGACTTAGCTAAATCCTGAAGTGCCGACCTGAACCTGAACTAAATACTTCAAAGAGAAAGATTTTCCAAGGTAGATCTACTTCTCGTCGTGTATTTTTAAGTAGGTAAAAAGAATATTTTTAAGATATAAAAAAAAAATAGAAAGAAAGGTAAATATGAAAAATATAATAGTCCAGACAATAAACATTTTATATAGTACATGAAATATGCGATTATTTTTGACCTCAGAGCTTCGTGAGGAATAGTTAGGAGGTAACCATATTAAAATTTTCCGCCCCTGGGGGGGGGGGGGGGGGTGAGCTAACGGTGGTGAGGAGGGGAAAAGGCCCCATTGTTGGGTTTTTGGATTATATCTCGAAAACGGTGGATTCTAGATAAATATGTTTCAAATAAAAATTAAAGCTAACTAAATTTCCTATAAAATTGTTTATATGCACATTTGTCAAACTTCTAACGGTTTTCGAGATATACGTTATTGAAAATCGAAAAAAACAAAAGAACATTTACCTCAATTTTTTTTAAACATTTGCTTCTAGTGCTTCCCTCGATTGTTTCTCATAAAAAAAAATTCCAGAATAAATGTTGTAGAGCATTGAATTTACTTTAGTTTCTTATACATGCTTGAAAAATATGTTCGATAAAAAGGTGAGGTAAATATTTTTTTAATCATAAGGTATAGTTGACTGTGATGTATATAGGAGATGTAGATAATTAGGGTAGGCAGTCAAAGATATTCAGCTGATCAAAATAAAATGTTTATTTTATTCTAATTCTTAAAGCCAACGTTTCGACTTGCAATGCAAGTCTTCATCAGGGCTAGAAAAAAGAAAACAAGCAGAGAGGTATGACTACATTGTAAAAATATATGAATAAACACACACCAGAACATATAGGAATGAGTGAGAAAGAAAATAAACATAAACAAACAAATAAACATAAATAACTGTATAAGAGTAAGGATGGTAACTTAAAGGCAATATGTAAAGGCTATAAGGCCAGTAAAGACTATCGAATTGAGGCTAAAAATGAGAATTAAAATGGGTGATAGTTACTTAAATGCTAATGAGTAATCTAGACAGAATAATTGGTGAACATAAACAGTGTAGATATCAAGTTGTTGAGATAATGAGAACAAGTTACTGAAGCCAGTACACTAAATGTAAACTATTGAATTAGAATTGAAAAGAATATTTCAGGAGTGATAATGAATGAGTAAATATATTATATATTTTATATTTACTCATTCATTATCACTCCTGAAATATTCTTTTCAATTCTAATTCAATAGTTTACATTTAGTGTACTGGCTTCATTGCCTTCAGATATTATTTCAGTTATCTGTCCTCAATATATCAGTAACTCTGTATCTACTCATTAAGTATTAACTCAGTAACTTGTTCTCATTATCTCAACAACTTGATATCTACACTGTTTATGTTCACCAATTATTCTGTCTAAATTACTCATTAGCATTTAAGTAACTATCACCCATTTTAATTCTCATTTTTAGCCTCAATTCGATAGTCTTTACTGGCCTTATAGCCTTTACATATTGCCTTTAAGTTACCATCCTTACTCTTATACAGTTATTTATGTTTATTTGTTTGTTTATGTTTATTTTCTTTCTCACTCATTCCTATATGTTCTGGTGTGTGTTTATTCATATATTTTTACAATGTAGTCATACCTCTCTGCTTGTTTTCTTTTTTCTAGCCCTGATGAAGACTTGCATTGCAAGTCGAAACGTTGGCTTTAAGAATTAGAATAAAATAAACATTTTATTTTGATCAGCTGAATATCTTTGACTGCCTACCCTAATTATCTACATCTCCTAAATATTTTTTTTTATCGAAAATTATCGATTTTCAGTAACGTATATCTCGAAAACCGTTAAAAGTTTGACAAATATGTAAAGAATTAATTTTATATGAAATTTAGCTTTAATTTTGATTTTAAACATAGTTTTCTAGAGTCCACCGTTTTCGAGATATAATCGAAAATCCCAAAAATGAGACCTTCCCCCCCCCTCCGTTAGCTCACCCCCAGGGGCGTGGACTTCTAGTATGTTTACCTTCTTACTACTAACGAAGCCCTAAGGTAAAAATGATCGCTTATGCACTCTATACCTCACATTTCAGCACTCATTGACTGGACTATAAGATTTGTGGAATGAACTTGACTTTTAGATATTTTGCCAGGAGCCTATACTTTTTCGTGTAACATTCACTTTACATTCTTTTTGACACGTTCTTCCTCAGTTAGTGTTGTTAGGATCAAAAATTTGACGATAATTTCCGTCATCAGAAATTTGATGGAAAGTATATTTTTTATTTTAAAACATTTGTCGCTAGAAGCTACCTTTTATTAGCTATATCTAGGGTCTTTTTTACATACTTTCTTTAGTCGACAGGCTAAAGGGAAAATTAATTTTTTTTATTAATTAATTATTAGTATTTATCTATACTATTATATAAAAGGGCAGCCATTTTTTTGTGATCACTGACCATGAAAACTATTGAACCACATCACCAAATTTGAAAACCACAAAAACCAAATTTAAACCACATCACCTTTATAGTTCCAGAAAGGTTCAGCATATTAAAAATCGGTAACGGTTCGGATCGGCGACACCAACCCCTAAACCCGCTCAGAATACCTTTTATCGATTCTAACCTTGTTCCGATATATTTCGATGTTCTAGTCGCTGCTTTTAGAGGAGAAAGGTTATTCTCCTACATTTACTGAGAAACTCTAAATCCTTGTTCAAAGTAATATTAACTTCTGTTTTCGTTCTAATATTAAAATGAGAAATAAGAAAATATTAAAGTGGAAATAAGGAAATATCGAAATATAAGACACTAAATCAATTTTGAATTAATATTAATTTAATCGATAATTAATATACTACTGAACCACCAGTAAAGTTAATTCCTGATGAACTTTCTCTCAGAGAAGTGAAAATAACAAATTATAAATATAAAAAAGACAGAATCCTTAAGTATTTATTTGGCATAACTCCTATTTATTTAACATTTGTAGCTACATGTTTCGGTGATAATGTTTCATCATCAGGCTTCTAATTTTTTTTAAAAAACACATTAATCTATAACATTATACCAATAGTTCTACAATTATATAGTAATGTGTCATTTACCTCTCTTAATCTGTGATTATTTTCACATTGTCAATTCTCCATGTTATAAGCCATTATATAATATAAGACAGAATCCTAGTTGAAAGTGAAGATGTTAATTTCTGCTATATTTTCTCAAGGGAAGTGGAAATAAGAAAACATAAAAAACCTGTGATATACTTTCTCACATTTATTTATAAACTGATATGTTTTATTGAATTAATTATACAATCTGTCTCACTTTAGCACAAAAAGTAATATGGATGACAAAGAATCCATTCACAAAATATGTATACTGAAATTTTATCACTGAAATTGAACAACAAATACAAATATATAAAACACCAAATCCATGTACAAATAAATCTTGTTAAGTTTCATAACACTTTTACAAGTTGTAAATTTTATCACTTAAATTGATAGAACAAATATAAATATGTAAAACACCAAATCCATGTACAAATTAATCTTCTTAAGTTTTATAACACTTTTACACATAAGATTAGATGAAATAAGAAAACATGAATTTATAAAACACTTAATCCTTTATGAAACTCATTTTGTGAACTTCTGTTTCTCCTTATTTAGATTTAAGAAGTCTAAATATCAATATAACAAACTAAACAACACAATCCAAGTTGAAACTGTAGAAGTGATTGTTTACATGTGAGGTTATAGGAATGAACTATCGATAAATGTAAACTCGAAGTGAAGCGTAAGGATCGAACTGGTCGGTGTAGCGCGGGTCAACCTAGTTTGGTGGTGTCGCCGATCCGAACCGTTACCTAAAAATCTACTGATTTTAAATTAATTTGTTATAAAAAAAAGCGATAACATTTGGATATCGGTGAAGTTTGAATATTGACCACTAGGCGGTGAGTGTGGTTCTACCTGAAAGGTTATTTGTTTAATTTTTGGGACTTTTTCGATAAGCTTTAGCTCTGTTGTCATTGTTCGGATTGACAATAATTTCCCGATCAGAAATTTAATGAAGAATATTTTTTATTATATAACATTTGTACATGAAATATGCGATAATTTTTGTCTTCACATCTTTGTTAGGATTAGTTAGAAGGTAAGCATATTAAAAGTCCCCGCCCCTGGGGGGTGAGCTAAAGGTAAGGGGAGGGGAGAAGGTCCCAATTTTGTTTGTCGCTTATATCTCGAAAACGGTGGACTATAGAAAAATATGCTGCAGATCAAAATTAAAGCTCATTAAATTTTCTATCAAATTAATTATGTACGTATTCGTAGAACTTCTTATAGTTGTCGAGATATACGTTATTAAAAATCGACAACTTTAGAGAAAAAAAAATGTTTACCTCACATTTTGTTAAACATTTAAAGCAAACACCAAAAACGTATATATGAAATTAAAGTAAATTTAACGCTCTACAATTTTTATTAAGGCAAGTTTTCTGAAAAACGATTGTGAAACGTAATAGAAGGAAAAGTTTGACAAAAAGTGAGGTGACATTTTTTTTTTCCCGAAAATCACCGATTTTCAATAACGAATATCTCGTAAACGGTTAGAATTACGACAAATTGATATATAATAAATTTTATAGTGAATTAAATTACCTTTTATGTTTATCTGAAACATGTTTTTCTAGAGTCAACAGTTTTCGAGATATTATGGAAAAACCAAAAAAATGGAACTTCTCCCCTCCCCCAGGGGCGAGGACTTTTAGTATGTTTACCTTCTAACTATTCCTAACGAAGCTGTGAAGTCAAAAATTATCGGATATTCCATGGACTCTACACCCCCCTTTTTAGCACTCATTGGCAGGACTAAAAGTTGAGGAGCTATGTTGGTTTGAATAACATTTTGCCTCCATTTTTTAACTAAAGCATTTTTTGCTACCATCTAGCTCTGCTGGTGTTGCTCTGATCAAAATATTGCCGATAGTTTCCTGAAATTTAAATGGAAAATGTTTTTTTTATTTTAAGTGTCTATAAACAGGCAGCCATTTTTTTTTTGTGATGACTGACTACTGAACTACTGAACCAATCAGCACCAAATTTGAACCACATCACCTTTATAGTTCCACAAAGGTTTAGCAATAATAAAATATACGGATTTTAAATTAATCTATTATATATTTGTCAAATACCACTCACTCACTTAACACGAAATCTCAGAAACCACCGAACGGATTGGAATGAAATTCGATATGTAGATTCCTCTAGGGCCGTAGGTGCTCGCTAAGAAAGGAATTTTAAAAAATCGGCCTGGATCGCGGCTAATTCGCGAAAAATGCAATTACAATTTTTATTGGGTGAATAATAAAAGATTAATTGCCATATGGTATTTGGAGATAATCTAAGTTAAAAAATAGGTTAGATGTTTAAGCCGCACACTTTGACCACAAATTAAGTTCCTTATAGTTGTAAACAAACAAATATACGATCGATGTTGAAATCCTATTGTATGATACTTTCTGTGAGCTCATAGTGTCTGCAGAAGTGTACCCTTACAATTTTGAGTTGTTTCGTGACGAGAAGCTATTAAAAGACTTATGTTCTCTGATGATGACATGTAAGGCCAGTTCGATGTTCATATTCCTTACGAGCTACCAACCAACCTTGCTTTACCCCAACTATTCTTCCTTCAGCTTTCCAGTCGCAAGATAATTGTTCTGAACAATAAGTGGCCCTTTTCAAATCGGCTTTTCTCAACCAGGCCCAAGTTTTATTTCAAAAATGTCGAGACTATATTCACTTAAAGTATGCCATAAGAAAAGCTGATAGTCTGGTATCAGATCTGGGTAAGATGGTAGTGCTGCCTCAAAGCTTCACTGAAGGACTATCAAAATAATATAAAATTAACTTCTGAAAATTGTCAAATTTACTTATTGAAATTATTCCAAGAATGTAATTCTTTAGGATTATTTATGTAATAATAATTATCAACGCTAAGTTTAACTTTTACTAATTTAAGTTGTTCTAAATCCTAATGATATTAAACCGTAGCGGAGCTTGGTACTTTCAGCTAGTTTGTTATAAAAAGCGATAACATTTGGATATCGGTGAAGTTTGAATATTGACCACTAGGCGGTAAGCGTCGTTCTACCTGAAAGGATATTTGTTTAATTTTTTTTGATATTTCAAAGATTAGACTAGTGAGCCAATTAAGAGTTGGAGGAACAAAACTAATCCGAATATATCATAAAGGCACCACATATTGTATAAATTGCGAGGATGACTGTACTCTCTGTAACCTTAAACAGGACGAAGACTTATTTCATTTGATATTTGTATGCCCACATTATGCTCAGTAAAGGGATAATTATATTAATCCAATCGTAGGACCAAATTATAATAGAGATTGTCTGGCGTTTGTGCTAGAAGTGGATAGCATGCCAAAGCTAAACCTCATTTTTTATTTTTTTGTAAATTTACTAAAAACGAGAAGTTTTTTAAGAAACGAATGAAGGTAAAGAGACTTATATAAAAGATGTAATATCAACCGATTATTGTATTTTCATTTTGTATCTATGAAACTATGAAACTCCAGTTATGGAGAAATTATGTTTTTTGTTATAACTAGAGACCGGATTCTCGTGCAATTGCATCTTTTAATTGCAAGCTCGTAATCAGCCAAAGACAAATTATTGATATGAATTAGGATGTTTAGGCCAAATTTACCTAGTTTAATATTGCACAAAATTGCACATTTTGGGGGTTACTGCATAAAATTGCACATTCTGCTGTTTTAATCCATAAAATTTAACATTCTGCTGTTTTAATGCATAAAATTGCACTTTCTGCAGTTTGAATGCACAAAATTCCAGGATTCAAATCGTAAATGCACAACACTTTCTTGTTTTTGAAAAAGTAGCAACTTTTAGAAGAATGAATAATTTTATTTTTATATAGTTAATAATTTTTCTCTTTTAAGAGATATAAACTATTCTGTACAAAAATAAAAAAAATCCAAGCGTGTTAAAATGAATACGCTTCTATAGTGTTCTTAGAAATGTTTAGATTGACTTGAGCTAGGGAACTCGGATCCCCACCTTCCAAGAAATTTTGACTCTCCTTCATAACTTTTCTCATCGGAAGCAATAATTTTTTAGTTTCCGACTTCCCTCTAAGGAGTAACGTTGTCTCCATTAAAATGCCTAAAATTTCAGCTGGTGTTAGTTCAAAGATACCAGGATGGATAGAAAAATATACGGAACTAAAATCCGGTGGCGAAATAATATATTGTGGGCCCTGTGACAAAGCTATCGGCAGCGAAAAAGAGTCACAAGTTGATGCACACTGTAATTCGAATAAGTTTTCAACTTGAATTTTTATCCCTATTTAATGATTTAGAGCATAATTGCACGGTTATTTTTATTTGTAATTGCAATATACATATTTATATTCCTAAGTAATATGTATGTACACATAGCTTATGTATGTGTATAGCATGTACAATAAAGAGGTCCGATTTGTTCTTATTGCGTTTTAGACAATGACTATTTAACTACTCCCTTACTAAGGACCGGATCAATAAATTTTAAGATAAAAACCACTTTTTGGAAAGAAATGTAACTAGCGAATTGTTTGTTCAACATTTAATCATTTGCATTTTATTTTTTGCATGATTTTAAGTTTTTATTGCACGATTTCAAGTTTTTACTGCACATTTCAGAATTTTTCTTGCACGAAAATCCGGGCTTTAGTTATAACATTTGACCAACCGTTTAGGAGCTATATTGGTTTGAATGAAAAAAGTAATGTTTTACCAACATTTTTTAAGTGTTGGGGCTTTTTCCACGGTGTAGCTTCGTTTAAATATTAAAAATAAATACAACTATCTAAATAAATCTAGAGCGTGTTAAAAATTCTCCAGCACTTAGAAAAATGTAGGTAAAATGATAATTTTTTCATTCAAACTAATATAGGATATAAACGGTTGGTCCTACAGGCAAGTGTTATTAATAAAAAAAATAGTCTCCATTGAATATTTATCAGAAAACTTTCAAATTTTCGATCCGACACTAACCGAGCTAGAGCGTATCAAAATGGATGTAAAAAAAAATTATCTTTCTTTTTATTTTTACATTTATTATTATTATATTAAGCGCTACAGTCCTAGTCGGGCCTTGGCTTCACAAAGAATTTACGCCATTACTGTCTACTTCCGCCTTCCTCCAACCTCTCACTCCCAGTCTTCTCAGGTCATCTGGGACGTTTCTTGGTCTCCTTCTCAATATTTTACCTCCCAGCCTGCTTTACATTTTCTTTTTTTGGGAACCTTTTACATCTTTTAGTGTAAAATGCGTTACAGATTTTTAGGGTGAAATAAACGTTATGCAATAAAACCACAGACCACCAGCCAAAAGACATATCTATTTCAAAACGATTCCAGTAGAATTGGTAAATAATTCATTAATCCTAATTGTATTGATCCTTCTATATCATTATGCCTACCTCAAGGTTTTTTTTTTTTTTTTTTTTTTTTTTTTTTTTTTTTTTTTTTTTTTTTTTTTTTTTTTTTTTTTTTTTTTTTTTTTTTTTTTTTTTTTTTTTTTTTTTTTTTTTTTTGGAGTAGATGAAGGTGGTAATTCATGGCTAAACTTTTTTCTTTATTTTATTTTTTTTTAATTAGGAACCATGTTGAATTTTGCAGTGCCAACCGAATCAACATGTATACCTTGCGGCAGAGTGGAGTCAATATTTAATCACGACTAAGCGGAATCAGATAGAAGGCATCCTCTACTCCCTAACTCCTCCCTAACCCCCCCACCTTCACCCCACGGCCTCCTAAATCCCCACATTGTTGTAAGATTAATCACAGATTGCATATAGTCCTCTCCTAGTTGCCATTGTTGGCTTTCCCTAATAGGGCTATTAGACTCATCTCAGCGACTACTACCGCTGGAGCAAAACCCATCAATTCCGAAGATGTACCTCTATTGTACAACTAACGCCGTGTACCTGCTAATATATTGTTCGACTCAACATAATTTCTGAATAAAGAAGATTGATAATCGATATTTTATATCATCGATGTATCCGGTACGATACTATTGAAGGTAAACTGCAGAAAATAGATAATGTCGTGAGACTATCTCCTACATACCGACCAATGTTTTAGATAATGAAAAAAAACAGGATCCAACTCGAAAAGATTAAACGGGAAGAAAGAATGTCCTTTTAAAAAATGAAACAATTGTATTCATTTTTAAAAGGACAACAATGGCGGAATGTCATTCATATGTCAAAAATTGTCAGATCTTAGCAAGTCTCAAAATAGTGTCCTTAAATAATATTACACTTATTATTATTATTATTATTTTAAATATTTTATTAACAGAAATTTACAACTGTATTAAAACAAATAAATCTAGTAAATAAGCGGATTACAATGAAAAAAAAAAATGACATGCTGAAAACGTATAGAGGAACTACACAATGGTAGTACTCTAATGAACTATTTACAAAAGAAGAAGATCCCAAGACCATCTTTTTTTCAGACGCCTCAGAGGATTGCCAGGAATGGAATGAGAAGCAAGTTGTGCAACAAGTGGATTTGGATGAGGAGTGAGTTTATTATGAAAGAAAAGGTATCTGGTTCGTGCCAATCAGCAACATATGGGATAAGGTCATTGTGGGTCAGTTCATATGTGACGAAGTAAGGAGCATTAAGGATTTTGGATTGAAGTGATTGGATGCGGGAAGAATTCTATGGTTTGGTGGATCCCCTACACCTATTTAATCAATATTCAAGAGGACGAAAATCAATTGAAAGAATGGCGAAAGATGTCCTTAAGCCGTCAAAAACTGTCAGATCCTAAGAGATCTAAAACCAGTATACGTCAGTGACTTTAGTCTATTTCAGAGAAAGATACTGGTTTCAGATCCGCCAGGATTAGAAATTAACGAGCATTTGATTTGTTGTCTTGTTATTTTTATGTATCGAATTGCCGATTTTATTACATATATATATTTTTTTTTAATAACAATAAGATGGTAAGAGAATGTTTGTCTCATCTCCTAACTTGGTCGGCCTGTGGAAAACCTACAAGTTTTTTACTTGTACTTTTTTTTTCTTTCTCCTAACTGCATCCCTGATTATCTCTTTTCTATATTACGTAAAAGTCAACTGTAATATTTTTATCAATACAAATATTTGGTTGAATTTTGTTATATGGATATGTCTTTTAGCTGTAACGTTTGTAGTATATTTTATTGGTGTAACGTTTTTGAAATTGAGTTTTATTTATATTTATTTTTTTATACATCCTACTACATATATTACATCATTATCATTTTATAATCTTTCGTCCAATCAATGAGAGCTAAAATGAGGGGTGTAAAGTGCATGAAATATGCGATTATTTTTGACTTCACAGCTTCGTTAGTAGTTAGAAGGTATACATACTAAAAGTCCCTGCCCCTGGGGGGTGAGTTAACGTTGGAGGGGGGAGGGAAGAAGTTCAATTTTTTTTGTTTTTTAGATTAAATCTCGAAAATGGTGGACTCTAGGAAAATATGCTACCAATAAAAAATAAAGCTAATTCAACTTTCTATAAAATTGTTAATATACATATTTGTCGAACTTCCAACGGTTTTCGAGATATACGTTATTAAAAATCGATAATTTTAGAAATTAAAAAAAAAAACTTTTACTTCACTTTTTGTTAAAGATTTGCTTCAAATGCCAGAAATTTATAAATTAAATTAAATTTAATTTAATGCTCTACAATTTTGATTCGCCCTTTTTTTTTCTGAGAAACAATACTATAAGCAAAAATTTGACAAAAAGTGAGGTAACATTTTTTTATTTCGAAAATTATCGATTTTTAATAACGTATATCTCGAAAACCGTTGAAAGTTCGACAAATATGTATATTAACAATTTGATAGAGAATTGAATTAGCTTTATTTTTGATTAGTGGCATATTTTCCTAGAGTCCACCATTTTCGATATATAATCTAAAAAACAAAAAAAATTGAACTTGAAAAATTGAACCCTCCCCCCACCGATAGCTCACCCCCAGCGGGTAGTTTTAGTATGTTACCTTCTAACTATTCCTAACGAAGCTGCTGCACTCTACACCCCTCAATTCAGCTCTCATTGATTGGGCTAAAGGTTATAAAAAAATAATGATGTAATATATGTAATAAGATGTATAAAAAAAAAATTATATAACTCAATTTCAAAAATCATTGATTTTCAATAACGTATATCTAGAAAACCGTTGGAATTTCGACAAATATGTATATTAACAATTTGATAGAGAATTGAATTAGCTTATTTTTTAGTATTTTACTAGAGTCCACCATTTTCGATATATAATCTAAAAAACTGAACTTTTTCCCTACTAGTATGTTACCTTCTAACTATTCCTAACGAAGCTGTGAAGTCAAAAATTATCGCATATTCGTGCACTCTACACCCCTCAATTCAGCTCTCATTGATTGGACTAAAGGTTATAAAATAATAATGATGTAATATATGTAATAAGATGTATAAAAAAAAAATTATATAACTCAATTTCAAAAATCATTGATTTTCAATAACGTATATCTAGAAAACCGTTGGAATTTCGACAAACTTATGATTCTATATAAATTTGTCGAAATTCCAACGGCTTTCTTTTTCTTTCTTATTTTATAAATAAATAAATTAATTAAGGCTTAGCGAACCCAAAGGTTCGATGCCGACACCACCAACCGTCGACCGCACACTTCCCTCCAACCCAATCCTCCAAAACCCAAATCCCTCAGGACAGCCCTTGCGCAATCCTCCCATCTTCGTCTCGGTCTACCCCTCACTAGTTTACCCGACGGCTCAAAACTGATTACTTTTTTCTGAATTCGATCATTATTAAACCCAACGACTTTACATGCCCATTTTAACCGCCGCACAAGCTATTACTTCAACTATATTTACCGAATATAACTCTCGCAATTCGGCATTGTGAAGCCTACTGAATTCTCCTGTTTCTTCATCCTTTTTTGGGCCAAATATTCTACGTAGTACTTTATTTTCGAAAACTTTAAGGCGTTGTTCCTCCCTTAACGTCAGTGGCAATGTTTCGCATCCGTAGAGAACTGTTGCTAATATAATAGTTTTGTATATCCTAATTTTTAAATTTTTGGAGAGTAAGCGTGAACTGAGTAATTTTGCGACCGAGAATTTTTTTTATTTTTTTTTTTTTTTTTTTTTTTTTTTTTTTTTTTTTTTTTTTTTTTTTATTTTATAGGAAATTAAATTAGCTTTAATTTTTATTTGAAACATATTTTTCTAGAGTCTATCTTTTTCCACATATAATAAAAATACCCAAAGATGGCACCTTCTCCCTTCCCCCCACCGGCAGCTCACCTCCAGTGGCAGGTACTTTTAGTATGTTTACCTTCCAACTATTCCTAACGAAGCTATGTATATAAAGTCAAACATTATCGCATGTTTCTTGCACTCAATGTGTTTATTAATTAGGCTACTTATATTTTAAATAACATCGCAGTCACTAAATCTATATTTAGGAAGTGTTTCTCTTAAATAAATAATTATTAGAATTGAGGATATACAACTGCGAACAAAAGAACCCTACAGTTATTATAGTAGCCCTTGTCACCCTTTTTGGAACGTTATTTACTGTTTGCGTTGGATAAAAGAATGTTTTTTGCATATGTAATTAATTTATAAAAATATACAGCAGAAGAAAGCTGAGAGTTGAATTATGGGGGGGGAGGTGAAGAAAGCCGAGCTCATTAAAAAGATATATCGTGGTGAGGGGACAGAAGACGCCATTTTCCAATAACAGCTGATGCACCGATAATATCGCCGGCGTTTATGAAGCTCTTGAATTTATGGCTCGTAGAAATAAGTAGATTCTTCCCCTTTATTGCTACCCTCTTGTCTGAATGTGTTTCAGGTTTAACAATTCTTACATTCAAAAACTTTTATCTGAGGAGCCATGTTGTTTGATTAGATGAAATAAAGGATGTTGTTGGAATCAGAAAAAAGGGGCAATGTTTGATATAAACAATTATATTTATTTGCCAAGGTCATATTTAGGACAAGAAAAAGGAAAAATGATAATAATAAGATCAGTAAACAATTTTTAAATGATCTAAAAAAAAAAAAAATAATGTTGCTTTTATGCTTTTATAAAGGAAAGGTTACACTGCTTCATTTACGGAGAAGCTCTAAGTTCATGTTCAAACTAATATTAACTTCTGTTTACTATACTTCGGTTTACATCTGTTTACTTTGAATTGACTTCTGATATTAAAATAAGAATAATAAGAAAATAATTAACTGGAAATAAGAAAATATAAAACTATCAAACACTGAATCAATGTTGAATTGATATTATATTAAATCAGGATTAATGTAATGTTTTTTTTTAGTTTTAGTTATTTACTAAAATTTACAACTTTATACAATATAAAACATCAAGTAAATATGATAATAATGATAAAAATGACACGTCAGTTGTTTTTAAAGCAACTACCCATTGGTAGGTCTAATAAAGGTTCTATATAATGAAGTACTATATTAGAGGGTCCTGAGGCCATCTTCTTTTCAGTCGTCTTGGAGGGTTATCTGGAATGGAGTGAGAAGCAAGTTGTGATACTAATGGATTTGAATGGTTGTGAAGTTTGTTATCAAATGATAGATATCTTGTAGAGCTATGTCAGAAACGTAAGGTATATTAAGATCTTTGTGGATAAGTTTGTTTGTGACGTAGTAAGAAGCATTTAGGATTTTTCTAAGGATTTTTGATTGTAAGGATTGGATACGAGATAAATTGAAAATATAATGCTAAATCACAAGTAATGTTAACTTCTGATAAACTTTCTCATGTTAGGGAAGTGAAAATAAAAATTATAAATACATAAATCAAAATCAATGTTGAAAATAATTTTGTCAATTTCTGATATATTTTATCAAGGGAAGTGGAAGTATAAAATATGAAACTTGTGATATACTTTCTCACATCCATTTTTAGATCGATGTGTTTTATTGAATTAATAATACAATCTGTCTCTCTTTAGATCAAAAAGTAATACGGACGACAAAGAATCAATTCACAAAATATGTAAACTAAAAATTTATCACTTAAGTTGATAAAACAAATATAAATATATAAAACACCAAATCGATTATGAAACTCATGTTGTTAACTTCTGTTTCACCATTTTACATTTAAGAAGTCTAAATATCAATATAACAAACTAAACAACACAATCCAAGTTGAAACTGTAGAAGTGATTGTTTACATGTGAGGTTATAGGAAAGAGCTATCGATAAATGTAAACTCGAAGTGAAGCGTAAGGATCGAACTGGTCGGTGCATTTGGTCAGGCCGATCTGCCGGAGCGCCTCTTGTTTAGTGGTACCGGAGTTTTAATGTTAAATTTTAGGAAGGATTGTATGCAAGAGTTTTAGTCTCTACATGAGAGGGTAATGTAATGTAAGTCCTTAAGGAAAACAATAATAAAATAATAAAAGAAATTGGACTGTTTTATAACCATGTGTGTGTTACCGTTTTCTCGTTGATAAATTTATGATTAATTTTAAATACATACATTTTTAATATCTTTAAACTTTTTATTAGAATAATTACAAGCTGCCTTACTCAAGGACAAATCGTAATATGGATGACAAAGACTCATTTATACATTATGTACAAAGATATATGATTAAGTAAGAAAATTAAGATAAATAAAATAGAAAAAAATTAAATAAAATATGCAAGAAATAAAATAAAGTGGAAGGATAATAATAAATGATAATAAAAAATAGGTAATAAATGTTGAAACACCTAAATAAAGGTAACGGTCGGGTTAAGAGGAGGCAGCAAACTGCCTTGACCCGCGCTACACCGACCAGTTCGATCCTTACGCTTCACTTCGAGTTTACATTTATCGATAGTTCATTCCTATAACCTCACATGTAAACAATCACTTCTACAGTTTCAACTTGGATTGTGTTGTTTAGTTTGTTATATTGATATTTAGTCTTCTTAAATGTAAATAACTGAAACATAAGTCAACAACATGAGTTTCATAAAGGATTTAATGTTTTATCAATTCATTTTTTCTTATTCCCTCTTATCTAATGTGTAAAAGTGTTACAAAACTTAAGAACATTAATTTGTACATGGATTTGGTGTTTTATATATTTTGATTTGTTGTATCAATTTAAGTGATAAAATTTCAGTATACATATTTTGTGAATGGATTTTTTGTCATCCATATTACTTTTTGTGCTAAAGTGAGACAGATTGTATAATTAATTCAATAAAACATATCAGTTTATAAATAAATGTGAGAAAGTATATCACAGGTTTTTTATGTTTTCTTATTTCCACTTCCCATGAGAAAATATAGCAGAAATTAACATCATCACTTTCAACTAGGATTCTGTCTTATAATATTTAATGGATTATAACATGGAGGATAGACAATGTTAAAATAATCACAAATTAAGAGGTAAATGACACGTTACTATATAATTGTAAAACTGTTGGTATAATGGTATAGATTAAAGTGTTTTAAAAAAAATTGAGAAGCCTGATGATGGAGCATTGTCTCGGAAACATGTAGCTACGAATGTTAAATAAATAGGAGTTATAACAAATAAATACTTAAGGATTCTGTATTTTAAATATTTATAATTTGTTATTTACACTTCCCTCACATCACAAAGTTTATCAAGAATTAACATTACTGGTGGTTTAGCATTATATTAATTTTCATTTAATATAAAATTAATTCAAAATTGATTTAGTGTCTTATATTTTGATATTTTCTTATTTCTCATTTTAATATCATAAGGTAAACAGAAGTTAATATTACTTTGAACAGGGATTTAAAGTTTCTCCGTAAATAAATGAGAATAACCTTTCCCCTCTAAAAGTAGCGACTAAAACACCGAAATAAATCGGAAGAAGGTAAGAATCGATAAAAGGTATTCTCGGCGGGCGTAGGAGCTGCCTCCTCTAAACCCGACCGTTACCAAAAATAAAAATTAAGGAAGAAAATAAAAAATCATAAATACATTCATACTCTATATACAAACATTCCGAGGAACGCCCCCATCCAAGCCAGTCCCCCAAAAATATTTTATAAATACTTATTAATAATGATTTAAACGAACGTCTACACTTATACATAATCTATACTATCATATAAAAGGACAAGCTACTTTTCGTTTGTGATCACTAACCGCAAAAACTAGTGAACCAACCTCTGCAAAATGTTAACCAAATCATCTTCATATTTCAAGGAAGGTTTAGCAATAATAAAATATACTGATTGTCAATTAATTTATTATTAAAAACGCGATAGTATGTGGATAATGGGGTCACCTGTGGTGTAGTGGTTAGCATAGCAACCTACTAAACCCAAGATCGCGGGTTCGCAGCCCGGCAGATGACCTTAGGATTTTTTAAAGAGAGTAAAAAATCCTTAGCTATGCCGTCCTTCGGAAGGGACGTAAAATGGGGGTCCCGAGCCTGTGCGATGTCAGGTACTCGTTAAAGATCCCTATCCTAATTATACCTGGATAGGCAAAATTTAGGACTCCCACCGTAGCATCGTCCGATTAGCCATAGCAGCATAAAGTGACGTTAAACAAAATTAACAAATAAATAGTACGTGGATAACAGTGAAGTTTGAAAATTGACCGATAGGTGGCGAGTGCCAGTCTACACGAGAGGTTAACAAAAGTAGAGTATTATACAGAGCCTGATACTGAAAATAAAATTTACTTATATTCAATTCAATTATAAATAAAACATTTTATTAAGTGGTGCGAGATATGGATCCCAGTGAACTTTTAAAAGAGATATCTGGTTACGACCATTCAACAATAGAGTTTACAATGGCGAAACTACTGAGCACATCTGTACAAAATTTTAACTAAACAATCTTCATAGTTCTAGGAAGGTTTAGAAATAATAAAATTTGCATTTAATTTAATTTAATTAAAAAAATTAAATGTACAATGTTGAGTAGCAGAAACGAGGTTCACAACACTGTCATATACACTCGAGGTACACGGCTGATGGTATAGAAGGATCAATACAATTAGGATTGATGAATTAATTGCCACTTCTATTCGTTTAAAACCGATCCAGATTTTTGTTTAAATGATCAGATTAACATATCCAATAGCCCCATTTCAAATTTGTTTCCCATAGGAACGGAAAAATCCAATGAGTCATAAGGGAAACCCTATTGTAAATCAAATATTTATCCTACCTGCCTTTACTTCTCACCCTTTACCTCTAAGGTGAGTGCCCTTCTACCACAAATTCAGTGTAACATAGTTTTAGTTATTTTGTATGTTTTTAAGGTGAGTTGCCCATGTTTGACTTTTTCATTTTTTTGTGTTTACCATTTTGAAAACTTATGGAGGGTTAGTATAGTTATAGCTTCCTATATCCGAGATAAATGTTTACATAGTACTGGTTTTGTTGAAAAAAATAGGAATTTTGTATGTTTAAAAACTGAAGATGGATGTTTAACATTCGAAACTAGTTTTCTAATAAAATAATCTCAATAGAAGTGGCAATTAATTCATCAATCCTATCTGTCAAATACTTTTAAGGTTAGAAATTAAAATCCAACCAGATTTTAATTGATAAAATTATTTCTGCGAATAAAAACTTTCAGCCAATTAAAAATGTCGATCCTTTGATTTTTGATATTGTGTGTCAAAATAGTATACTTGGGCGTTGAGTTGTGAGCATTGCTAATGCGGTCCATTCAAATTAAAAATTGGATGCCCAAATATGCTTTCAAGTATTTCTTCAAACCCCCAATTCAGTGCAATTTTAACGAGGCTAAAAATGACTGCTATTTATGAAAATACCATCGAAGATAATAATGCTCCATTGCATATTTAAATACAAACTTTTTATCAATAAGCAAATAAAACTATAATTATCAGTTCAAATTATCAAATAGAAGCAAAAAAACTGGCATATATTATTACAAATATAATTAAAATCAGAATTTTTTTCCCTGAGATATAGTAGTTGTATAGGAAAAGAATGTCCGATGCGAAAAACCCCTCTGCCTCGAGAAAATGGACTGTATTGGAAAATATCAAAACGAGGTTTCGCACCCTTGGGGAGATATTATAGAGAAGATAACCTAAACAAATGTTACATAAAAAACTTCTTACCTTGTTATTGCCGCCGACGGTCTGTTCGGAGGCCTCCGAAATCCTTACAGGCTGGCGAATGCTTCTCCCAGGCTGCAAAATTTGTTCAGGCTCTCCTCCTCTTGTATCACCACTCATTAAGGGTATAACTAAATGTTTACTGACTGGCACGGGAAATAAAAATACTTTTAAAAGAAGAATAGGGTCCTGGAATGCTATTTTGCCTTGGAAGACCATGAGGTCTTGGACAACTTGAATCGGTGCGTACTGGAACGCAGATGTTAGAAGAAAAAAAGGAATATTCTAGTAGGGATTAGCGCAGATAAGGGCTAGTTACCTAGAGATCCATAGAGTGCGTCAATATACGGTATATTAAAGTTTTAGAGTTTTCTCCTTTCCCCCCCTCAAAAGCGCCGATTGGCGCGAACAGTAGTTTTAACTGTAAAATATCAGTATCATGTATTTACCTATTTGCCTGAGATATGACATATATATTATTGAAAGTAGTAGTCTAATATGATCTATGATAAAGTTTATAATGACATTAAAAAAGTGTTAATTATTTTATTAGGTTTTTTTTTTTTTTTTTTTTTTTTTTTTTTTTTTTTTTTTTTTTTTTTTTCACGAAACGGCCTTGGAGACCACGCGAATATCAATTTTTGGCTCCTCTCTTGTTTTTTCTTTCCTTCCATTTTTCTTTCATTATTTCTCCGTGTCTCTTTTTTCTTTCTTCTGTCCACGCCACTCCCTTTTTTGAACTTCTTCTGCCCACAACAACCTTCAATTCCTTAAGTCTGTTTCTATATCTTTCTCTGTCCTGACAGTCCTGGTCCGTTATACCTAATCTTTCTGTTTCTTCTTTCATCTGTTTCATATATCCTCCTGAGCTTTTATATCCAGGTATTATATTTAAGTATTTTTTATTATTTAGATTGAAAAATATTTACTTACTTTTTATTATTTGTATTTATTTCTTAGTTTATTCAAAGTTCTTTGGTATATTATTTGAATTATCATCTGTTGAGTATTATAATGTAAATAATATGTGTAGTTGTATTAATATTTGTATTTTATTTCATTGTACATAATAAATAGCCGAACTTCTTTGTATAGGGAGGGCCCTGCTTACAAATTAAAAAAAAAAAATATCGAATTCAAAATTATTCAAATTATCTCTTCAGGTATTAAGAGAGGGGCCGAAGCTGCGACAAGGGATGCCAGTATATATTTTTTGAAATATGTTTATATTAACCAGAACTGATAATTTGATATTATTATACCAACATAATTCTAACACAATAGTATAATGTATACTCACTGAATCTGAACACTATATAACACAACATATATTCACAAAGAGTCGAAAACGAAACACATTTATTAATATAAAAATCACTGTTAAAATATCTAGAAAGATCTAAACCGAATCACGACCGTTGTTCAACTGACTCCAGAAGTGGACAGGCCAACCGCCATTTTGTAAATGTAAACAAGATAATTCAATTTAACGGAAGCAGGAATCCGGATATTAGATTTTATAATTCACCTCCTCCCACTTATTTCCTTTTTCTGAATAATTTCTACAATATTTTGAATGAGGTACTTATTTATTTCAACAATATTTGGGCTCTTTTATCATTTTTAAAATAGATATATCGTGTATATATATATATATATATATATATATATATATATATATATATATATATATAAACTTATGTATTTTTTAGTAATAATAGTTAAAATTTACTTTAACCGTAATTATGAGTTATTATTTATTTCTTAAACTGTTACTGATCAAAAAAGTTTCCAGTTCCACACATTAATCCTCCCCAAAGGTTGAAAAGTTAGTGGTATCGAGATCTATTTTAAAATTCGAAAGAGGGATCCTCAGCCTGAATGTAATATTGTAAATAGGTATGTATAAATATTTATGCAACATTATTAACTTGTTATTATTATTAATTGTTTATAGGGGAAAGTATAATGTATAATATACATATATATTTCTTCATAGGTTTATAGGGATAATTGAGATGATATTCAGAGAAACACATCAGCAACATTTTTTTATAAAATGTATTAAACAAAATAATATATTTAAACAAGAAAAGTCGACTAGATTATTGAACTAATCATAATCATTCATCAATTCATCCAAAAAATTACAATCTTCGCTTCATTAATCAGCCAAGATCACATTTGTGAAATCACCATCATCACTAGTTGAATCGTTTGTTATAAATAGTGAGTGGCGAGTTTGCTCCTCTTAAAAAAATGTACGAATAGTAGGTATCCGAATTTAGGTATTTTATATCACGGGGAATGCCTTCAAACTTTTCCAGAATATTTATAATTGAAATAATGAATTAATAAACGAAAAGAAAAATCTGTTCTACCTGTGGACACTTTAATCATTTGTCCACAGGTTCAGCTGAACGCCATGTGGGGAAAGCTCTGTTTCACAAAACCTGTAAGTGATAACTGATATGAAAACATATGAAGTTATGATATATTTATCGGACAACCCAATGAAATATTACTGCCTAGAAAATTTCTAAGTGTATGTCTTAAAAAATTTAAAATCACTGGCTGGATTGGTCAGGATTTAGAAGAAAAAAACTTATAATAATAATAATAATAATAATATTTTCTATGAAACTGTTGATCTGACAATCTTGAAAACACACATGCAACTGCAGACAGATGCTTGCAGCACTACCAATCAAACAATTTTAATATCCCTCCTTCCACTCTCTCTTAATTAAAAATGTCCACTGGTACAACTGTGCTTTAGCTACAGCACCTTCCCCTATATCATAATTTTAATTTATTTTTACGTACCTATTTGTCTTATTATTTACTTTATTGTCTTGTGAACAGGGATGAATGTATCCTTCAGAATACTATTAGTAAATTCTGAGGGATTTTGATATTAGTCATAATAAAAATAATCAAAATTTTTTAGATCCCCTCTCCTCGGTCATATCTCATATTTTTAACAAAAATAATTTTTATCGGTATCCTCCTTTTACAACCTTTGTAAACTAAAAAAACCTTCATATATTATTTACTCTGTCATCCACTTCGTCAAACGTAGCCCAAGAGTGTCAACGTTTGTAAATGTTAGTAATTACTCGATATTCGACAGCTCCCTCGATAACACATGCGATTTTTTATTCATTTTCGGATTTCCATAGAACATCAAAGGTACCTCTATAGCACAATTATTATTTTTTTAAAAACCATAAAGGAAAAAGCCACAAACATTCTTCTGAACACCTCTTTCAAATCAAACTCTTATAACCTTCCCTGTGCTCAGTATTCCAGTCATGATGAGTTAATTAAAGAAAAGTTTAAACAGCTTATTTATCAATTTATGTTTATACTTTATAATATTCTGAATCCAAATTTCAACTACACCACCTAAAAAAATCTTTCATAAAATAAAATAAAAAAAAATCTGATAGTACGACTTGTAGATACTTAAAGAAATTTTTACAGGTTGTTACTAAAGTCCTAGGACATTCATTAATATCTCCTAGAATAAGGCTATTGGTATGATTTTAAAGCTTTTGGAATGGGCTTTTTAATGTTATGATAAACAGGATCAGACCTTTTAGAGGAAACATTAAAAATTCTCGATTAGATAACTTATTATCATTTAGTTACCATTTATTATACCTATATACTACGATAATAGGTACAATACAGTATTCTATAAAAATACATTGGTATTAAATAAAGTTATACAAAGGAAATAGTAACAAACCAAAAAATTTTCAGAGTTGAGAAAAATTAGGTATACATTAAATAATATTTTTCCTTTTTCAAAAATTTATTTTTTACATTTTTTATATATATATTTTTTTTACATAAAAGAAAATAATAGCAAATAAAACAATTTACACAGCATGCCTAAAGAAAAAATAATTATTTTATAGGTAGTTTTTAAATCATTGAAAAAAAAAATCACTTATAATTTTCTTTCATTCGTCTTCTTCTTCACCTAAATCTGGGTACAGATCCTGCTTACATGTAGATTTCAGCTCTTCATAGAATCGCCTAAATGCTGGACTCATGTAGGGAAGAAGATCTGTTAGCTTTCTTCTTTCCTGCCGCTACCGGAAGTGATTCAACATATCTGATTGCTGGCTCTAATTTTTGTAGCCCGCTCTTTTTTTAAAAAAAGTTACTGTTTTAAAATTAACATTTACATCGAGAGTCGACTTGTAGTAGAGAACACCGCAGCTATTTTTGTTATAGTTAAGCCATCTTACCTTCCCCCAATGCATAGTGCCCTTTTCATTATCTTTTTTTCTAATAACTAAGGCGGTTTTTTAAAGGGACGAAAAAATTTGGAACTCTCCATCTCTATAACAATAAAATTTGTGCAAAGGGGCTTAGTAAACTTGACTCCCTTTTCACAAGTAAAAGTTCAAGATTGTAGTATCAGCCCAGGATTCACAAAGGAATATCCTTCATTGGAATGGACGGAACACTTAGCCGGTTTTGTGTCTAATCGGCTAAGTGTTCCGTCCATTGAAAAGAGAAAAAAATTACGATTCCGGTGATGTAGATAGCTCGAAATTCACAAAATTCGACTTAGCCCACTACGCACAGTTAGTAGTAGATATTTATAGGTTTTTATGGATTTCTTTTATTAAAATATTGTAAATATTGTCGATGGTGATTTTACTGTTTCCGATATTTCTGGCATTAGTGATCGAGTTCAAACTTAAAAAAACCCCGAAGATTTTGAGGACTCCGCTTACAAGCTGAAGCTAGTAAAAAAAACTGATACTAATTAAAATATAGTTAGGATTGATGAATTAATTGCCACTTCTATTGAGATTATTTTATTAGAAAACTAAAATTTAAAATGGACTATTGGATATGTTCATCTGATCATTTAAACAAAAATCTGGATCGGTTTTAAACGATTTCATTATTTCAAGTGATTCAAAAGTATTTAATTTTAGGCTATTTTCTACTTGATGTAATATTTTTACTCCCGAGTCTTTATTAAATTTGTGGTTATATGTTCTTTTACTCTTTGATTTACCGATCGTCCGGTTTTTCCCGTGTATTTTGCTTCACAGTCATTACATTTTAATTCGTAAACGCCGCTTTTTTGGAAAGGGTCTATTTTTGTCTTACGGTGAAGGGAAGTATAGTTTAAACAGATCCAGATTTTTGTTTAAATGATCAGATTAACATATCCAATAGCCCCATTTTAAAATTGTTTCCCATAGGAACCGAAAAATCCAATGAGTCATAAGAGAAACCCCATTGTAAATAAAAAATTTAACCTACCTGCTCCCTTTTACTTCTCATGAATTCAGTGAGAAGTCCATTTCTGTTTTAGTTACCTCTAAAGTGAGTGCCCATGTTTGATTTCTTGTCTTACCTTTTTTAAAAACTTCAGTATATATAATATATGTAACATAGTACTGATTTGTTGAAAAATATTTAATCTTCTCTGGATGAAATAAATGTACGTACCATAGCTGATATGATAATTTAACTTACGAAAAAATGATACAAAAAAAAAACATATATTTCATTGTGATAAATATTTTCGGTACCGTTACTGAAGCATGTCTCCACGAAACCTACCTGACCCGCACTTCAACGACCTGTTCGATCCTTGTATGTTTTAGAACTGAAGATGAATGTTTAACATTCGAAACTAGTTTTCTAATAAAATAATTCCAATAGAAGTGGCAATTAATTCATCAATCCTAATTGTATTGATACTTCTATACCATCATGCGTACATTAAGTAAAACATAGTTGGCAAAATGTTATAGACGGGACACATTAATAATATACATCGTAGCGATACCTGTCCTATAAGCGTATATTATGAATTAATATATTAAAACGAACTTCAGATATCACAATTAGTTGAGTAGAACCTTGTACATTAAAACGCACTTAAAAGTTTGCCTGACAAACTTACTGACTTTTTCATTCATTTTTGATGTTATTTCCTTAACTTGATATGACATCAGTATTTCATTTCAGTGAGAGGGTTTAGAATTGAATCCTGAATATTTTAATGTCATCGGAATATTGGAGGGTTGGAGGGAGTGCTAAGTTCACAAGTTATAGCTTCCTCCAACCCTGGACAGTTTGACGTCCGAGATAAATGTTGGAAAAAATAATACACGTCGGATCCCATTAATTCACATTCCGCTGCGGGTTGTTTCGTGTCCGAGAGAAAAGAGGTATTTAAATAGGAATTTTTGTATATTTTGTTTAATAATATCCATACTATTATATAAAAGGACAAACCATTTTTCGTTTGTGATCACTAACCGCGTAAACTACTAAACCAATCAGTACCAAATTTTATACATAGTTTACATAGTTCAAGGAAGGTTTAGCGATAATAAGATCTAATGATTTTTCATCAATTCAACATCAGTGATGTTTGAAAAATGACGGATTGGTGGCGATCGCCATTCTACATGATAGGTTGCAAAGGTTCGGGGGGGGGGGGGGGGGGGGGTCACCTGTGGTGTAGTGGTAAGCATAGCAACCTACTAAACCCAAGTTCGCAGCCCGGCAGATAACCTAAGGAATTTTTAAAGGGAGTAAATCCATAGCTATGCCGTCCTTTGGAAGGGACGTAAAATGGGGGCCCCAAGCCTGTGCGATGTCAGGTACTCGTTAAAGATCCCTATCATAATTATACCTGGATAGGCAAAATTTAGGACTCCCACCGTAGCATCGTCCGATTAGCCATAGCAACATGAAGTGGCATTGAACGAAATAAACAAACAAACGAAGATTCGGTGCTATATAGATCTTGGAAAGTTGCTTATGTTCAATTAAATTATTTAAAAAATATTTAAATATGTGTTGCATCCGCCATTGTTGTCCTTTTAATTTTTGTCCTTCAAGCTCTATATAACACCGTATTTTTTTAACCTCTATATTAGAAGATCTCGAGGCCAACTTCTTTTCGGGAGCCTAGGAGGGTTATTTGGAATAGAATGTGGAGCAAGTTGTGATACTTATGTTCTGAAGTTTGATAGGTATCTGGTTTGTGCTAAATTAACAACATATGGTACATTATGATCTTTATAGATAAGTATGTTAGTGATAAAGTAAGGAGCATTGAGGATTTTTCGAAGGATTTTGGGTTGTAAGGATTTAATACAAGTTGAATTGTATGGTTTAGTGGAGCTCTATATAACACCGTACCTTCATAACCTCTCATGTAGATTGGTGCTCGCCACCTATCGGTTAAGTTTCATACTCCACATATTATCGCTTTTTTAATAACAAATAAACTTAAAATTAGTAGATTTCATTATTTTTAAACCTTCCTTGAACTATAAAGATGATGTGGTTAAAATCTGGTACAGACCGATTCAGTAGTTTTTGTTTTTAGTGATAAAAAACGAATAATGGCTTGTCATTATATATAATAGTATAAATTGTAGATTATAGATAAATAGTAGAGAGGTTATTAAAAAAAATTAATAAAATCCCACGTTGGTTTAGGGACAAGCTAATATAATGAATTTTGCTAAGTTTGTAGAATAGACTAAAGCGACAAGAAACTGCCAGTCGTTACAGACTACTTCAACATTTACTAGACAAACGATCAAACCTCCCAATTAATTACAAAAGACTTATTTACATGACTGTTATTAGATCTATTTGGACGTACGGAGTTGAGCTTTGGGGCTCTACTAAATCATCCAATTCATCTCGTATCCAATCCTTACAATCCAAAACGTTGTCACCAATAAACTTATCCATAAAGACCTTAATGTTCCATATGTTGCTAAGTTAGCTCAATCCACATACCTATTCTTCCATAGTAAGTTCCATAACCACTCCAATCCACTAGCCTCCCAACTTGCCTCCTCCTCCATCCCTGATAATCCTCCGAGGCGTCTGAAAAGAAGATGGCCTAGAGACCTTTTAGGGTAGATTTTATTGATTAAGTGCTACTAGTGAGTAGTTCTTCACAAGTTATTTACATGCCATTGTATTCACTGTCAACACATTTACTTGTATATTATTCTGTACATTTGTAAATATCAATAAATGAAAGAAAAAAAAAAGTTTGTAGAATGAAATAAGCTTTCAGTCAAAAGCTAGCGGTTAGATTTTGAAATTAGCTATGGAATCACTTCTCATCGTGCTTCTTTTTTCCTCAAAAAAATATGAAAGGGGTTCCGAAACTGAAGGATAAAGGATAAAGGATGGAACCATTGAGGTGAAGGAAGGGAGGAAAAGAGGAAGGAGTAGGAGTGAGGTTGAGAAATTAGCTGAGAACATCTAATTAAACCTCCTCAGGATTTACAACCTAGATTTAATATAGGGTTAAATTTCCTTCTCGGCGACTAACTGCTTCCAGAGTTTATTTTCTAGGTAAGCTCCTGCCACTTAGCGGGGTGGATTTTCCCCTTCAAGAAGAAAAAAGATTTAGAGTTAATTTATTTTGTATGGGATAGAGTTCCCTTTTTTATAGAGCTCCTCTATCTGGAAGAGAAAGGGAATCATTCAGTTTGAGTTAGTGAATAATATAATAATATAAAAATATAAAAATATAATAGATAAAGTCAAAAAGGTATAAATTTTACGTTTTTAATGCATTTTTAATACTGTTGACTTCCCTTAATCCGAAGACTTCGGGACTTACACCGCGGAGGATATAATAAAACGCCAGAAATCGGAAATCATCAATTGAATGTTTGGTTTCTTTTTTTTTCTTATATCAATTTATTGAAATTTACAACTGTACAAATATATACATCAGGGATATGTTGTTTCCAACTTGTAATTCTCAAAGGTGATTCTCATACTAGGAACAAATTTTAAGATTAAAAATTCAAAACTTTAAACAATTACAAAAATTACTTATATAGATAAGTTCATACTCATTGAAAAAATTATATTCACCACACATGAAAATCATTTGCTATTGAAAAATTTTGAAAAACAGCATCCTGAAGGACGAAATCTAATTCTAATTGTGGAAGGAGAAAGTGGCCAAGGATGTCCTTCGGCCTCAAAAAATCGTCGGATCTGACGATTTTTTGAGGCCGAAGGACATCCTTGGCCACTCTCTCTATCCACAATTAGATATTAGTTTTCGTCCTTTAGCACTTTAAACATTTTTTACTTAAAACATATATTTGTTCATACTGAGAAATTTTATTTATTTTAATGTCGAATTCACAGTTTCATTTATACACACATTTATACAATCCTCCCATCTACGTCTCGGAAGTTTACCCAAAGATTATGTTGCCCCTAGCAACCGTGGCATAGTGGTATTTAAAGTCATTTCCTCGGTTGGCGATTGTTTTCTTTCATTTATACACACATTTATACAATCCTCCCATCTACGTTAGTTTACCCAAAATTATTATATATTTGAATTCCACTCTGTATATATGAAAAAAAAAAAAAAAAAAAAAAAAAAAAAAAAGTAGGAAAAGAAATTTTTATCTCTAATAACTGAGTTATTTTTAGGACTGGTGAATTAATTTCCAATTCTATTGGAATTATCTTATTAAAAAACTAGTTTCGAATAGTAAACCTTCATCTTCAGTTTTAAAACATAAATCTTTTTTAACACATCACCACTATGCTACATGGATTATATATACTAAAGTTTTTAAAAATATTTTAAAACAGTATCCTGGTATACATCAATGGCGGAAGTTATCCTTCGGATGACTTAAAAAACCGTTAAAAACATATTATCCTTAAGGACGAAAAAGCTAATTCTAATTGTGGATGGAGAGAGTGGCCAAGTACGTCCTTCGGCCTTAAAAAATCGTCAGATCCCGGCAGATCTGTAAAACAGTGTCCTTATAGCTTATAGCCTTATAGCCTTATAGGATCTTACGATTTTTTGAGGCCGAAGGACATCCTTGGCCACTCTCTCCTTCCACAATTAGAATTACCTTTTTAGTCCTTAAGGTATTTAGGATGGCGGAATTTTATTAGTTTTTTTTCGTCGTTGCTGTTTTAACGATTTTTAAGTTATCCGAAGGATAACTTAAGCCATTGTCCTCCAGGATACTGTTTTTAAATATTCGACGGTTTTAAGATGGCGGACTTCCACCATTGTTGTTCTTAAAGGGACACGTTTTTGAAATATTCGATGATTTAACTGTTTTTAAGATAGCGGAAGGATATTCCGACTTTGTTAACGCATTCTACGGGAGGCTGGAGATAGTTTTTCAACGCTAACGAACCCTTCCCGTTTCCTTTTTTGCTAAAAAGGTAAGATATAGAAGAGTGGCGGTGGAGGATTATCGGGAATGGAGTAGGAAGCAAGTTGAGAAACTAATGGATTTGAGTGGTTATGGAGCTTACGATGAAAATTATCGCATATTCCAGACTGGACTAAATACAAATGTCATTTAAAAGTACAAAGGTAAGCTGTGATACTAGCGAACCTATTGGATAAGGGCTGAATCATAATCCCTTATCCGAAATTTTATGATTCTTCATACGTATTCATAAGGAGGATTCCATCTGGGTCATTTCAGAACTTATTTGCTCGAGGATATCAACTTGGTGATTTAACCGCAGACCTGGATGGCTGGATTAGGATGATTAAACGAAGAATTGATTTTAAATCTAACCATCGTATTGCTAAATATGACAGCAATTTATTTTTTTATTTTTTTTATAAGAGGTCAAGTCTAATATAAAGAATATCGCTTGTAAAGTTTTGAGAACTAATCATTGCCAGTTAATGCTCAACCTTCTCAAATTAAATAAAACCTTATCCTTTCTGAATGAAGCCCTTAAGGAGGAAGGAAAAAAAAAACTTTGCCTTAATTAAAAAAAAAGGAAAGCTCTTTTCAAGGTTTGGTTTCACCTTTACAAAGTTAATTTAATTTACTTCATGTTTTATAAGGCAAATTTTAATTTATTTCCAAAAAATAAAGAGTGGGCCGTCTTATAAAACTGAAAGACGACTTTGATTGCCTGAAATGATGTGATCGTTTGAAGTACAGGAAGTTATGGGACTTTCACAAATGTCACCAATAAACTTATCCATAAAGATCTTAATGTTCCATATGTTGTTGTTTTGGCCCACACCAGATACCTATCCTTTCATACTAAACTCCATAACCACTCGAATCCGCTGGTTTCCCAACTCGCTTCATATTCCCGATAATCCTCACAACCGTTAAACTTGGAATCAACATACAAAACGAAACTGACATGAAACTGCTCGTCGTTTTCGACTTCTTCAACATTTACTAGACAAACGTTCAAAGCTGCCAATTTACTAAAAAAATATTCATTTACATGACAGTTATCAGACCTATTTGGACATATGGAGTTGAGCTTTGGGACTGAATGAAACCTTGTAATTTTTCCCGTATCCAATCTTTAAATCTAACATCCTTCGAAAAATCCTGAATGCTCCTTACTTTGTTATCCCACGTTGGTTTAGGGACAAGCTAATATAATGAATTTTGCTAAATTTGTAGAATAGACTAAAGCGACAAGAAACTGCCCGTCGTTACAGACTACTTCAACATTTACTAGACAAACGATCAAACCTTCCAATTCATTACAAAAGACTTATTTACATGACTGTGATTAGACCTATTAGGACGTACGGAGTTGAGCTTTGGGGCTCTACTAAACCATCCAATTCATCTCGTATCTAATCCTTACAATCCAAAACGTTGTCACCAATAAACTTATTCATAAAGACCTTAATGTTCCATATGTTTCTGATTTAGCCCACACCAGATGTCTGTCCTTTCATAGTAAACTCCATATCCACTCGAAACCACTAGATTCCCAACTCGCTTCCCTCTCCATTCCCGATAATCCTCCAAGGCGTCTGAAAAGAAGATGTCTTAGAGACCTTTTAGTGTAGATTTTATTGAAGTGCTACTAGTGAGTAGTTCTTTGCCATTGTATTCACTACCAACACATTTACTTAATATATATTATTTTGTACAGTTGTAAATATTAATAAATGAGAAAAAAAAAAAAAAGATGTATTGTGATTTACAGCCAATTAATTTTTTCACTTGAGGAACTCCATGATGGTATAGAAGGATGAAAACAATTAGGATTTTTGAATTAAACCACTTCTATTGAAATTATTTCATTAGAAAATTAGTTTCGAATGCTAAACATTCATCTTCAGTTCTAAAACATTCCAAATTTTCAACACATCAGCACTATTTTACATTATATAAAGTTTTCAAATCAAGGTTTCAAAGTGCTCAATTCCCAGGAATTCTTCGAGGCATCTAAAAAGAAAATGGTCGAAAGACCTCCATTCGTGACATATCCTCTTCATTTGTGCGAGAGTTTTCTGTCTACTTTCTCCTATTCAACTTAAACCGTCATCGGGGTCTTTGCCCAGAAGAAGGGCTTAGATAATTTTTTGGCGTAGCGATTCTTCATCCATTCGATGAACCACTTATGTTGTCGTTTATCAAGGAAGTTTTTAAGTTCATGCACAGTACAGCGACTGATACGCTTGTCAATTTGGATCCATCGTATCCACTAGTCTCTCAACTTGATTCTCTTGATTCCCGGTATCTCTCTAATTACGAAAAGAAAATGGCCGAAGGACCTTCTGATGTATATTTTATTGAAGTGTTACTGATGGGTAGATTATTTTGTTGTAACAGTGATTCAAGATATTGTAATCATATTTCCACGGATTTATTTCAAGTATATATTGCATACAGTTGTAAATATCAATGAATAAACAAATAAAAAATTGTTGTGTATTTGAATGTAGAATTTACGATGAATTAGATAATTGGGATGCGCAGACAAGAATGTAAGATTAGGATTAATGAATTAATTCCCACTTCCGTTGGAATGATTTTAATAGAAAACTAGTTTCGAATGCTCAGAACTGAAAATGAATGTTTAGCATTCGAAACTAGTTTTCAAATAAAATGATCCCAATAGAAGTGGCAATTAATCCATCAATCCTAATTGTATTGATCCTTCTACACCATCATGGTGTACCTCAAGTAAGAAAGTAAGATTAAATAGTTTTAACGTTTCGGCTTATAGTGTAAGCCTTCGTCAGGGCTTAAAATTACCAAATTAATTCTGTAATGAATTAAAAACTATTTAATTGTGTTTCCTGGCTACACACCTAAATTATCTGACAGAAAAACATTAGATCATGAATATGTATATCTATGATACAAACCGTCAAATACCGTTGCCAGTATTTCCTGGCACCCTTTTTTTGTCAAACCGTCAAATCCCATCGCCCACCTTACATTTCCGAACTCCTTCAACTCAAATCCTTAATTCTTGCCCGCCAAACCCGATCCTTTCAATCAGATTTGCATACTCCTGCTCATTACTCAGCCACTTTCGACAGATCATTCGTAATCCGATCCTCGTCTCTTTGGAAATCCATCCCTCTCAATATTCGCCATTCAATTACCCTTTCCACTTTCAAATACCACTTCTTAAATCACCTACTATTCACCCAGATCCTGTCCTCCAAAAACTGTCAATAGCCACCTTAAAATATGAAAAATTTATGTTCAAGAAATCTTTTTGTTTTTGTAAAAAAATTGACTATAAATTTTCTGTTACTTTTTATTAATATATTTTTTTCTGCTCTTTTTTAATAATTATTATCTGTTACTTTGTTATAAAAATATTATTTTATTTTAAGGCTCTGAAGGCGTTTGTTTGTACATTATTTTTTATTCTTAAGGGTCTAAGGTCCCAGAATAAATAAAGAACTTTATTATTATTATTAAATACTCAAAGTTTATTTTACTACTATCGTATGATTAAATCTGGACATCGCCCTGACAAAACGCTGACCTAAAATCGGGAAGAGATAGCTGATGTTGAAAATAGTTTGCGTAACAAGTGCTGATGGAGCAAACCAGTTGAGGAGTTAGTGGTCAATATGCGGAGAGCATCGCTGGTAATTTGGGCTTCGACCACCTGTCACGAGTTCCCTCGGGGGGGTCTCCTCTTCTAATGTCGCATTACAAATTCGCCCTCAAACTTAGTTTCGGCCCCTTTACCCCTTTACAGATGGCCCTTCGGAAGAAAACTGAAAGAAGAAACGGGGGGCAAAAAAACTTTTTAAAGGATTGGGTAAAACAGGAATAATGGAGTTCGAAGAAAGAATCGGATGAAAACATAAAAAAAACTTTCCAGAAATACTTGTCAACTCCGGTCTTTCTTTTAATCTTTTTTTTTTTTTTTTTTTTAAACATTATATTTTATAATCGATTGTATATTATAACAATACTAAGTTTTATTATTTCCTTTTCAAATGTACACCCTACAAAACTAAAACGACAAGAAACTGACCGTCGTTTCAGACTACTTCAACATTTACTAGACAAACGTTTAAAGATCCCAATTCATTACAAAAGAATCATATACATGATTGTGATTTAGAGTTGAGCTTTTGGGCTCCACTAAACTATCCAATTCATCTCGTATTTAATCCTTACAATCCAAAATCCTTCGTAAAATCCTCAATGCTCCTTACTCTGTCACCAATAAACTTATCCATAAAGATCTTAATGTTACATATGTTGCTAATTTAGCCCACACCAGATACCTATCCTTTCACAGTAAGCTACTCAAATCTTGTTTCTCAACTTGCTTCCCACTCCATTCCTGATAATCCTCCGAGGCGTCTGAAACGAAGATGGCCTAGAGACCTTCTAGTGTAGAAGTTTTAATAAAGTGCTACCGATGAGTAGTTCTTTCCAAGTTTTAACATGTTATTATAATCGTTGTCAATACATTTACTTGTTGTATATATTCTGTACAGTTGTAAATTTCAATAAATGTATATAAAAAAAAAAAATAAATAAAATGTACACCCAACCACAATGGCTCAGTCGGGTCGGTTGAGTGTAATTCTTGTCAGAGATTTATTAAATTGTCAAAATAAATTGTAATTTTAATATCTTATGTGAAATATACATTTAATGAAATTAAAAACAGTCTTTATCATGGACATTTCTTCCCTAACAATAATATCAAGTTATAAATTATGATACTATTAGATGAATTAATTGCCACTTCTATTCTATCTATCTATCTTCATGGCTCTACAACCCTAGATGGGTCCTTCTCAAGGAGACTCTCCATGTTTCTCTGTCCTCTCCGGCCGCCGTCCAGTTACGAACACCCAGGTGTTCTTGGCATCGCTGGAAACAGCATCCATCCATCTGAGCTTCGGTCTACCAACTCTTCTATGGGACCCAATTTGGCTTCCATGATTCTTCACGGTACCTGGTTTTCCTCCATTCTGACAACATGCCCAGCCCAGCTCAGCCGATTCAGTTTTGTCCGCACAACGTCCGCCTCTCCATATAACTCATACAGCTCTCGGTTCTTCCGTCTTCTCCATGTGTCTCCATCTTTTACGGCCCCGAGAATTCTTCTAAGTATTTTCCTCTCGAAAATCAGAAGATTTTTTTCATCTAGTGGCAGAAGATGCCACTTCTATTAGAATTATTTAATTTAAGAATTAGTTTCTAATGTTCAGCATTTCAGTTCTTAAACATACAAAAATATCAGTACTTTGTTAAAGAAATTATATATATTCAATTTTAATAATGTAAGATAAGAAATTAAACTAGCTTAAATTCCGTAAAGAGATATAATGAAAGTTTTTTAATCATAATAGGAATCTGGTAGTTAGGTAATCATTATTAATAAATGTTCATTGCACATTTATTAGTCAGGTAAATGGGCTGACCTTTCGGTTTTCCCTATGACTGGTCGGTATTCTATTACTACAGGAAGCAAATTTAAAATAAGACTATATGGACCGAATTACTTCAAATAAAAACTAAATTAAAACTTAATAATTATTAGAAATAAATAAAGTTGAGAGAAATTATGGGTTTTAAACAGGACTTGTTCCAAACCAATACAAATCCTAAATGGTAGGTCATAGTATTTAATTTCTAGTCCAATTTTCAGTTCGAGCAACACCAACAGAGCTGGAGCGTATCAAAAAAAACCCAAAACTTAAAAAATGTAGGCAAAAGCTGACTTTTTTTTTTTTTTCAAAGCAATATAGCCCCCACACGATAGGTCATAGCGACAAATTTTATATAACAAATAATATCATCCATTTTATTACGAGTATATAGAATCCATGGCAGATCCTGGATCTGTTTTACAGATCTGCCTGGATCTCACGTTTTTTTGAGGCCGAAGGACATCCTTGGCCACTCTCTCCATCCACAATTAGAATTAGCTTTTTCGTTCTTAAGGATGCTGTTTTAAGACGGCGGAATTTCATTAGTTTTTCGTCCTTGAGGATTGATGTTTTAACGGTTTTTTTTAAATTATGCTATAAGGACACTGTTTTACAGATCTGCCAGGATCTGACGATTTTTTGAGGCCGAAGGACATCCTTGGCCACTCTCTCCATCCACAATTAGAATTAGCTTTTTCGTTCTTAAGGATGCTGTTTTAAGACGGCGGAATTTCATTAGTTTTTCGTCCTTGAGGATTGATGTTTTAACGGTTTTTAAGTTATGCTATAAGGACACTGTTTTACATATCTGCCAGGATCTGACGATTTTTTGAGGCCGAAGGACATCCTTGGCCACTCTCTCCATCCACAATTAGAATTAGCTTTTTCGTTCTTAAGGATGCTGTTTTAAGACGGCGGGATTTCATTAGTTTTTCGTCCTTAAGGATTGCTGTTTTAACGGTTTTTTTAAGTTATGCTATAAGGACACTGTTTTACAGATCTGCCAGGATCTGACGATTTTTTGAGGCCGAAGGACATCCTTGGCCACTCTCTCCATCCACAATTAGAATTAGCTTTTTCGTTCTTAAGGATGCTGTTTTAAGACGGCGGGATTTCATTAGTTTTTCGTCCTTGAGGATTGATGTTTTAACGGTTTTTAAGTTATGCTATAAGGACACTGTTTTACAGATCTGCCAGGATCTGACGATTTTTTGAGGCCGAAGGACATCCTTGGCCACTCTCTCCATCCACAATTAGAATTAGCTTTTTCGTTCTTAAGGATGCTGTTTTAAGATGGCGGAATTTTATTAGTTTTTCGTCCTTAAGGATTGCTGTTTTAACGGTTTTTAAGTTATGCTATAAGGACACTGTTTTACAGATCTGCCAGGATCTGACGATTTTTTGAGGCCGAAGGACATCCTTGGCCACTCTCTCCATCCACAATTAGAATTAGCTTTTTCGTTCTTAAGGATGCTGTTTTAAGACGGCGGATTTCATTAGTTTTTCGTCCTTGAGGATTGATGTTTTTAACGGTTTTTAAGTTATGCTATAAGGACACTGTTTTACAGATCTGCCAGGATCTGACGATTTTTTGAGGCCGAAGGACATCCTTGGCCACTCTCTCCATCCACAATTAGAATTAGCTTTTTCGTTCTTAAGGATGCTGTTTTAAGACGGCGGGATTTCATTAGTTTTTCGTCCTTAAGGATTGCTGTTTTAACGGTTTTTAAGTTATGCTATAAGGACACTGTTTTACAGATCTGCCAGGATCTGACGATTTTTTGAGGCCGAAGGACATCCTTGGCCACTCTCTCCATCCACAATTAGAATTAGCTTTTTCGTTCTTAAGGATGCTGTTTTAAGACGGCGGGATTTCATTAGTTTTTCGTCCTTGAGGATTGATGTTTTACGGTTTTAACGGTTTTTTTAAGTTATGCTATAAGGACACTGTTTTACAGATCTGCCAGGATCTGACGATTTTTTGAGGCCGAAGGACATCCTTGGCCACTCTCTCCATCCACAATTAGAATTAGCTTTTTCGTTCTTAAGGATGCTGTTTTATGACGGCGGAATTTCATTAGTTTATCGTCCTTGAGGAATGATGTTTTAACGGTCTTTAAGTTATGCTATAAGGACACTGTTTTACAGATCTGCCAGGATCTGACGATTTTTTGAGGCCGAAGGACATCCTTGGCCACTCTCTCCATCCACAATTAGAATTAGCTTTTTCGTTCTTAAGGATGCTGTTTTAAGACGGCGGAATTTCATTAGTTTTTCGTCCTTGAGGATTGATGTTTTAACGGTTTTTAAGTTATGCTATAAGGACACTGTTTTACAGATCTGCCAGGATCTGACGATTTTTTGTGAGGCCGAAGGACATCCTTGCCCACTCTCTCCATCCACAATTAGAATTAGCTTTTTCGTTCTTAAGGATGCTGTTTTAAGACGGCGGAATTTCATTAGTTTTTCGTCCTTGAGGATTGATGTTTTAACGGTTTTTAAATTATGCTATAAGGACACTGTTTTACAGATCTGCCAGGATCTGACGATTTTTTGAGGCCGAAGGACATCCTTGCCCACTCTCTCCATCCACAATTAGAATTAGCTTTTTCGTTCTTAAGGATGCTGTTTTAAGACGGCGGAATTTCATTAGTTTTTCGTCCTTAAGGATTGCTGTTTTAACGGTTTTTAAGTTATGCTATAAGGACACTGTTTTACATATCTGCCTGGATCTGACGATTTTTTGAGGCCGAAGGACATCCTTGGCCACTCTCTCCATCTACAATTAGAATTAGCTTGTTCTTCCTTAAGGATAATATGTTTTTAACAGTTTTTTAAGTTATCCGAAGGATAACTTCCGCCACTGTTGTCCTCTAGGATACTGTTTTTAAATATTCGACGGTTTTAAGATGGCGGACTTCCGCCATTGTTGTCCTTAAAAGGACACGTTTTTGAAATATTCGATGATTTAACTGTTTTTAAGATGGCGGAAGGATATTCCGACTTTGTTAACGCATTCTACGGGAGGCTGGAGATAGTTTTTCAACGCTAACGACCCTTTCTTTAATCTTTTTGCTAAAAAGGTACGATATAGAAGAGTGGCGGACGGGGTTAGGGGCGGGATTAAGTGATGGCTCCGGCTATAAGGACACTGTTTTACAGATCTGCCAGGATAATAGTAATAGAATCCAATCAGGATTCTTTCGTCAAATTTTCGATCCAAGTAACCCTTGCAAAATGTAGGCAAATCGTGACATTTATCATTCAAACCAACATAGCTTCTAAATGGTAAGTCCATGTGACAAATGTTATATAACAAAAAATATGCTCTGTCAAATTTTTGATACGGAAATTATCGTCAAATTTTCAATCGGGGAAACACCAACATAGCTGAAGCGTGTCAAATTGAATGTAAAAAAAAAAAAGTTATACCAAAAAGGTATCACCTAGCCAAATGGCATGTCAAAGGTATTCCACTAGAAGTGACAAGCAATTCATCATTCCTAATTATATAAAATCAGATCATGTTGATAAGCTGTTTTAGTTATTTTAATCATATTTTCACACATTTACTTTATGTTTGTGTTGTGTATAGTTGTAAATATGGTGTAATTTGAGCAAAGAATTCGATTTGGAGCAGTGGTAGAGTGGAAGCAGTTAATTTCCACCCAACGACATCGAAGGCTGATCTCATGGAGAGCGGTATATTGTCATGTCCTATCCTAGGCTATAACTAGTTTTGACATTAGAGATCTAATCTGCATTTAAACTGGCTAACTAACAGAGAGAACAGAGAGGATGTACTAGCCTCAGTCTCTCTCTCTCTCCTCTCTCTTACCGGGAACCTTTCAAATTATATTCCGTTTTAATTAATAGTGCACTAGATAGTAATGTATTGTAGATAGCTACCGCTCTATTGTGGATTCCCTTTCATCTATGTCCTATGGTATGATTCATTATGGGTGTAGGTTATGTTTCAATATGATATTGTTTGTTTTGATCCGTTCTTGATTGGAGCAATAATTGTAATTGTTAACTAGGTTCACTCTAAAGAGGAAGGTAACGGCTTACACTATAGGTTATCAGCCTACATTTCGCAGATGTATTTTAAAAGAGACACAATTCAAAAACCTAAATAAAAAAAATGTTACATGAGTATAAAATCATTTTTATCATGTATAAAAGTACATGAGTCTTGTCGAAATATCAAAAGTGTATATCCAGCAGCAAGTTGGATGTATCAGGTATGATTTTAAGTTAATTACATACATTTTAATGTAAAGATTAAATATAAAATTTAAATAAAGTGTATTTACCTTAAATCAAAAATAATGATGTTTAATGATAAAAAATGATTTTTGAGTTGTGTCACTCTAGAAATTCATGTGCGATTTTTATATCTATAAAAATGTTATGGATATATATATATATATATATATATATATATATATATATATATATATATATATATATCCATATATATATATATATATATATATATATATATATATATCCATATATATATATATAGTATATATATATATATGTATATATTAAACCTTTAGTAAGGTTCTTGAGGTTCAGTCAATAAATAAAAACAACTATTTTGGCGACGTTTCGAGATTTATCCATATATTTATTTATCCATATTAACATATTGAGCAAATACTGGAAAATATCTATAGTGGAAGAAGAATGCGATTTTATGAAGAAATCAAGACAACCCAGGACCCTGAAGCAATTACAGTGATGAAGTGATGAAGGAAATCCAACAGAAAATTAGCAAGTGTGAAGAATACTCCTAGGACATTCCTACTAACAAGGGGAAAATGTAAATAATTTTCGCTATCTCACTTATTTTGCAACCGATTAAGACAAAATTTAATGGTCATCTAAAAGCCTTAAAACTGCATAGTTTAGCTCATATCTGGAGGTCGCAGGATTTCTCCTTATTGAGATATCTCAAGTTATGTTTGACCTCGGAATTTTTTATTTACATCAGTTTTTGTCCACTTATATCTGGAGTAAGCCTCATGTTACACGCATGGATAAAAAGCATAATGTACGCTGATTATCGTGGTGCTATTACTATTGTAATCGGCTGAACGCAGCAGTTGTTATGGCCGGTATAAGTTGTTGATGAAATCTCAACTTCAAAATTTTAACCACCTCGAAAGGGGTAAAAAATCGATATTTTTTGATTTTGGTAAAATTTTACGTATAAGGGTTTTATGGTGGGCTAGATCGAAATTTGAGGTCAGTTGTTCATGAAAACAATTTTTTTTTAGAGTTTTTGAGCACCCTTAAGACGGGTGGTGTCTTGAGCATTACGGAAGTATTTTTATATCTAATAGCACACATAACTGCAATTAAACGTGAAAGAATCATTTCTCTATCTTGACTAAGAGCTGAGAAAAAAAATAAAACGTCATTTTCATATTTCATTTTTTTTCTCGGCTCCTAATGCCCATTGGCGGCTATAACTCTAGCTTTGCACTATTATAGGTTTCTACTACCAACACACAAATCGGCATTCAAATCCGTGAGTTTCAACTGCAAACGTCCCCTTGTAAGATTCGGGGCATGATTATGAGAACGTCGCCAAAGTAGTTATTTTTATTTATTGACTGAACCTCAAGAACCTTACTAAACATATATATATGGATAAACGTGGAACATGTTTTACCCGTGACCTAGTTGGTCTAAAAGCGATACGTTTTTGAGGAAAGCGAGCGCATTTAGCATTTTGACACGCTCTAGCTATGCCAATGTTGATCGAATCAAAAATTTGATCTGGCAATATACTTGTCAAAAACTTAATGTAATACTTTTTCTATTATATAATATTTATAGCTAGGACCTACAATTTAGGAGCTAATATTGGTTTGACTGAAAAAATTCACGTTTGAAAAATTTATTTTTAAGTTTTGGAGCTTCTCTTGACATGACTCTAGCTCTGTTGATGTTGCTAGGATCAAAAATTTGGTTAAAGTTAACTTATCAGAATTTAATGGAAAATATTTTTGTTGTGTTATATTTGTCGCTAGGAGCTACCGTTTAGGATCTATATTGGTTGGGGGGAAAAGGAAGTCACGTTTTTTTATCTACTTATGGAAAATCTCAATTGTATAAAAAAAAAAATATTACACAGGCATAGATGACCCTAGGGTTTTATGCCTATAAACCCCAACAAACAAACAAATACATCTATTAAATGTGATAACAAGTTTCATAAAAACATGTCAATTGCCTGCGAAACTAAATAGCGTTGAGGCCCTTATGCCAGACGCTATCAAACGCTTTATTAATATCAAGGAAAATAGTGCAAGCATTATAGAAAAATGTATCCACATCAAAATAAAATATAAAATGAATTATAATTTACAAAGGTAGGTATTTCGCTCGAGTCGATGTATCGTTTAATAATCGAGAGCGTAACCTTCGGCCTCTGGAAACAACCAGATTCTAATTTCCTCTCCCTTCCACCCCCTCTCTTGTGTAATGCGGGGCACTAAGACCGTCACAAAAGCGGAAAAAATACAAAATTAGATTCTCTGGAGGGGCGGAACCAATTCCTTTCAAAAAGTAGGGGGGAAAACAAGATACAAAGAAATAATGTTGAATTTGAACGTTTTATGAGAAAAAAAAACTGGCGTTTTCAGTATAATCGTCACACTAAGTAGCAACACAACATAAAAAATATTTTTATACGCATGTATATCCTTTTTTTTTGCTATGTGTATAAGAAAAAAAAATCAGGCCATAATATCAGGCTCTAGCTCCCTTATTAATTCATACTTCCTTAATCCTAAATGATCATCCCGTCTCTTTCTACTCCTCTGTTAAAAATCTCTGGATTATTTTTTTACCAAACCTTTTCCTGGAAATCTTAGATTGCTCAAATTTAGAAATGTACCGCCGTTCTATAGGTCATCTTCTTCCCCAGTCAATTCTAAGCGTTTAGTTTCCTCCCTCTTACTCCTTGACTATGGTTGTCTGAGTTATGGTAACCATTCGACGGTTCTCGAGGACTTATTGATGCGAATCATGAACTGCTCTGCCAGGTGTGTCTTCGATATCCTAAGGCACTTTCAGGTTTCTCACCTCTATTCTGAATTAAATCGACTTTATCCCCCTTTCCGTAGACACTATTTCCTAGGATCATTGTTTGTTGGCGCTACAACTCGTGAAGAGTCAAGACCTCCCTTACTCTGAGCCCCCAAACTTCTCTGTGTTGTGCTGCTGCTCTCCAATTTCTTATTCGTAGCATTTTCTCCACCGTCTACAGCCACAGAATCCACCCACCGCATGCAAGGTCTTCCCACTTTTCTGCGTCCAGATATCTTTACATCTAGGAGCCTTTTAGGGATTTCATTATCGCAAATTCTAACATCATGCCCTGCCTATCTCAGATCTCTGGATTTAATAAACTGCAAAATATCCAGGTCTTTATAGAGATCCATGAGCTCACTATTTTTTTCTCAATCTCCGTACCCCGTTGTACCACACAGGCCCAGAAATCTTGAAACATTCCTTTACCGAATTATCAATACCCTTCACCCTTCCTATATTCACAATATGCTTCAGTTCAGATCTGGAGTTACATAAGATCCCGCCTTTCCCATCTGTATACCCCATCCCAAAGAACTACTGCATTCTAACGCTCCTTCCTCTTCCGCTCAACCATCCTCTGGAATTCTCATCCTCCTTATATCAGACAAGCGAAATACCTGACAACATCTAAATACCTTTATTTTCAATACCTAATTCTTATCCTTGCTAACAATACACCCTCACAATTAAATTTCATGATCTTGCAAATATTGATTTGCAAAATTTAGATTCCACACAATAGATATTTTTCTTAATTTGAATATAACATTTATGGACGTCTATGGTATATACGACACTAAGCATTGTACCAAAACAATTAATTACACGTTTCCTTTGTAGAATGTTCTCTTATTTCCCTCTATATATATATTTAATTAGTATCTATGTAGAGTAATCCAGACGGTTATTGACACCCTATCTTAAAAATTATAAAAAAAAATTATTTAGCCAAAAAAAATGGATCATAAAAACCTTTTAATTCCTACAACTCAACTGTGTAAAATTACTTTCAATTTTATCCCTATTTTATAATATATCCATAGGGTGTCAATAACTGATTTAACGTTATTTATTGTCACGTTCTTGTAAAATACATTCCAGAAATAATGTTTAGTGTAAACTTCTATGCTTAGATTAAAGTGTAGTATTTAAGGAATTATGACTGCGAATTTCAATTTTATTGGGCTATTCTTTATATAATTTTACTATGAATATTTCCTTAAGGGTGTCAACAGCTGTCTGGTTTATCCTATGTATTATCATTTTTGTATTATTATTTCGCCTTTATTTTATTTTTTTTTTTCATATCCGCTACCTAGGATTCCATTTGGACAAACGTCTTACTTGGAATCCACATACAAGACTAAAACGACAAGAAACTGCCCATCGTTACATATTACTTTAACATTAGACAAACGTTCAAAGCTTCCAATTAATTACAAAAGACTCATTTACATTACTGTGATTAGACCTATTTGGACGTACGGAGTTCAGCTTTGGGGCTCCACAAAACCCAATCCAAAATCCTTTAAAAAATCTTCAATGCACCTTACTTTGTCACCAATAAACTTATCCATAAAGATCCTAACATTTCCATATGTTGCTGATTTAGCCCAAACCAGATATCAACCCTTTCATAGTAAGCTCCATAACCACTCAGATCCTCTTATTTCTCAACTTGCTTCTCACCCCATTCTCGATAATCCTCCGAGGCGTCTGAAAAGAAGATGGCCTAGAAACCTTCTAGTGTAGAATTTTTATTTAAGTGCTACTGATGAGTAGTTCTTTTCAAGTTTTGACAGGTTATTGTGATCGCTGTCAATACATTTACTTGATGTATATATTTTTTACAGTTGTATATTTCAATAAATTGATATAATATTTTTTTTTTCATTTTATTATGTCTCTGACCAGAGGTAACTCATTCTATTTATTTATGAACTTAGCTATTCTTAAGGGACTTGTTCCCAGAGTAAAATTATTTTTCTATTCTATTTCCTATTACTTTACAGATTGATTTAGTGTTTTCTAGTTTCATTGTTTCTTCTCTAATCTAAATTTTAAATGAAGTTATCATTAGTTTCAACATGGATCTGGTGTTTTTGTTGGAATAAAGGAGAAAAACCTTCCCCATTCCAAAAGTAGAGACGAAAACATAGAAAGGTCCCTGTATAGTAAAAGAACGTTAATGTCCGAAACGGAAAACCCGCTTCGGCCTCTAGCAAATGGACTGTATGGGAATATATGAAATCGAGGTTTTGCACTCTTGGGGAGATATTATTGAGAAGGTAGCATAAACAAATAATACAGAAGAAATCTCTTACCTTATTACTGCCGCCGACGGTCTGTCCAGGGGCCCCTAGAATCTTTACGGCCTGGCAGATGCCTCTCCTAAGCTGCAATATTCGTCCAAGCTCGCCTCCTCTTAGATCACCACTCATTCGGGGGAGAACTAGGTTAAAAAACCAATGGAAGACCATGAGGTCTTGGGCAATTTTGTAGGAGGTGCGTACTCGAGCACAGATGATAGAAGAAAGAGGAATATTGATGTGGGGATTAACGCAGATAAGGGCTAGTTGCCCAGAGATCCCTAGAGTGCGTCAATGAACAGTATATTAAAGTTTTTCTCCTTTCCTCCCCTCAAAAAAGCGCCGATTGGCGCGAACAGTCCCTATCTATAAAAGATTTTTTTTTTTTTTGAGGGGGGCGCTGGGAAAAGCAGAGCTTCGATGTCGTTATAGGTTTTTTTTCTGTATTCAGGTCTATAGAATATAGTTTTTCTATTATCAAATATATAACTATTGTAAATTTGTTAATGTTCAAAGGTAAAACTAAAACACAATTACAACATGTCGGCTAATGTCAATATTAGGTAGCTAGCGGGCTGCCCAAATAGCAAATATTGTCTCTATAACAAGGGGCTTGGTCCTATGTTTGCCAACAGACATTGTCCCAATTAACTCAATGTCTTCTAGTAACAGTTAATTAATTAACGTTCTCAATATAATATGCAAATTCATTTAGTTTAGGATCAAAATTCTGATTAATTTTGAGTTATATAAGTGCTTATGCTTATGTTTAATATCTATTGTTCTTATGTTAAAAAAAAATTGTCAAACTCCGTTTGACCTCCTCAGGTGAGTACCAATATATTTTATTCCGTGTCTTAGATTTTTCAAAACCTTAGTATATATAACATGTGACAAAGTGATGATGTTATGATAATATTGTTTGTTTAAAACTGATGATGAATGTTTAACATTCGAAACTAGTTTTCTAAGAATAATAAAAGTATAGTTGACTGTTATGATGAATGGAGAAGATGATCAGAGGTGCAATCAAAGAGGAACACCACGTCAGAAGAAATGCTTTAATACGTGCCAACGTTTCGACCATAATAATAACAAAATACCAGATGTGACAAAAAATAACAGACCGATAAATAGATGACAAACGGAATACAGAATGGGAAGGATAAAAAACAATATACAAAAACTGCATAGAAAAGATCAGATACATAAATAACTAAGAATACAAAGCAGCAAGGTAAGAATAAGGACAAGACAGGAATGATCAAGGAAAAAAATAAATAAATAAAAAAAATAAAATAAAGATATGAAAATATGGGAAAGAACGAGGAAAATAATGTAGAAGGTGATAAAAGAAAAGAAACGGATAAAAAATATGAAGGTGAAGGAAAATAAAAGTGGAAAGATAAAATGAAAAGGAAAAGAATATCATAGAACACTTACCGACCGAACCACGCTTGTGAGGAGAAGGACGATGACTGATGTGAAACGGTAAGAACAGCTGGGTAAGGTAAAAGGGAGAAAAGGCGCGGGACACATGGATACAGAATAGGAAAATGAAACAAAAAAGTTTTCTAGTAAAATAATCCCAATAAAAGTGGCAATTAATTCATCAATCCTAAAAATGTCAAAGTGCCTTATGCTTGGCTTTGATTGAATTATTGTACAATAACAATAATAAGTACTAAGTGGATATTGAAAAAACATTTTTGATAAATTTATAAGTTTATAAGTTTTGAAACTCTCGGAATTATGCTGATCTGTCTCTGTCCTGTGTCGAGTTCTTTTGAAATTGAATCCGGAATTTCTAGAGCTCAAGGGTTCTCTGAAAGATTAAGTCAAAGGAAAGCAGAAATGCTAGTTTTTCTTTCGGGAAATATGTGGCTCAAGGAGCACACTTGATTCTTGAAATTAACTATTTCGTTATTTTTCTTTTCTGAAGATTTGATTTGTTCATTATTATTGTAACCATGTAAATTGTAATTACTTTTTTAAAATTCAAAAAAATTAGTTTTTTTCTCTCATCTTGATGATACAATCTTGTAACTTATAATTCTGCAAATTTCAAATAGTAAGTAGATAATTGAATTTAATTAAATTAGTTGAAATTCTTTATTGAATGGCTTTGGAAAAAAAGGAAGCAACTATCGAAAAACTATCGATAGCGATCGATAGTTCTCAACCGATAGTATCGGCCTATCGATAGTGCTAACTATCGACTATCGACCAACCCTAGGCTGGAGGTCTATACTTCTTTAATACGTTTTTTTCACATTCAAAAATGTAACATTTTTACACGCTCTAGCTTTTTTGATGTTGCTTGGTTAGAAAATTTTCTTTATTTTATCTTATGTGAATTTTCATGGAAAATCTCTTGTTATATAAACTTTTCCGTTATGACCTTCCGTTTAGGAACTACGTTGGTTTGAATGAAAAAAGTTATGTTTGAAAATTTCTCTCAACTTTGTTTATTCTAAATAATCATTTATTATTCAATTTAATTATTAATATAAATTGTAAATTGGGGAAAACAGTAGATTACAGACATATTTTTATGTCATAGAATAGTTATATAGAATTTTTTATTTTTAACTTTTTTTTTCCTTACAGGCCAGCTAAAGAAGCCTAGCCACCAAGTTAGTTTTCCAATACTCCTTCATCTGTTCACTTTTCTTTTTCCTCTTTTCTGCCTTCCATTTTCTCCCGTCTTTTTGGAGCGATTTTTTCTTGGAAACCTTACCAATCTTTATTTTTGTCTCTCAAACTTCTCATATACAAAACCATCATCAAACCTATTAGGACTTATGGACTTGAACTGTGGGGACTGTAAAAAAGTCGAATATCAAACGCATTCAATCCTTCCAATCCAAAATCCTCCGAACTATTGTAAATGCTCCTTATTATGTCTCCAAAAAAACCCTCCACAACGATCTCAATATACAATACGTCCTCGACCTCATACCTCTCAAATTTTCGAAATTCCATCGCAATCTTTCCTTTCATTCTAACCCTCTGGCTCAATCACTATCCGCTTCCACACACCCTGATAACCCACTTCGCAGACTGAAACGGTCTTTTGTAAAATTTATTTATGTTGGAGTTCTGGCAATGGCCATGCCCTGAGTGAATGTATATAGCGCTCTCACTCTGCCTCCACTGGGTTTTTTTTTACTTCAGTGAATTCTCTGTGCCTGGCTTGTCCTTCCATAAGTGGAGGGACGGGTCTGGTCGGGGGCTCTCTAGGATGAATGTAAATTGTAAATAAAGTATAATAGTATTTTTAACCTTTAATTTAATTTTGTCTTATTTTCACTTACTGTTCTTTATTTTATTTTATTTTTTAAATATATATATTTTACCCAGGTGTATATGCTTTATTCTATATTATTTATGTATAGCATACTTTATTATATATATTTCTTTATACTTTATTGTATATATTTCTTTATACTTTATTGTATATATTTCCCACATTTGTGGCAGATTGTAATAATTACTCAATAAAAAAATAGAGAAACACTTTATTAAGTGGTGCTGCCCATTTTAAATGGGTTGCAAAAAAACATAGCATACTTAATCAATCCAAATATGACATACCAAAAAAAAAACCGTAATAGTCATTATTTTTAAAATATAAGAATCTACATATTAAAATGATCAATCCATGCGGAATATAAAATAAAATTAAAACAAAATTTAAAATATTAAAAAGATAATATAAACCTTATTGATAACAATATAAAATACAATATATAAAATAAATATAAAACTATTCACATAAATAACAATAACTGTATAACTAATAACAATAACAATAACTATATAACTAATATCAATAACTATTATCAATAATAATAACTACATAAAAACTAGGATAAGCATGCAAAAAAAAAAAATTTGATTCTATAGTTTGTTCTGTCTTCAATTTCTTCTTTATTTAAAGCCGATTTTTTTAAAATCTTCATGTACCTCCTGAAGCCAATTGGGTTTGCCTTTTAATCTTTCAAAATGTACAATTTTCCTTGTTAATCTCCTTGGACTAATTCTTAGTATGTGCCCATAGAACATTGGTCTCCTTTTCCTTCATTCATCTGTTATTTTTTCTACAAGCTTGTATACTTGTGTTACTTCTTAATTTGGAAGTATCTTCCTTTGTTCTGTTTCCTAATATCTTCCTCACAATCTTTCTTTCCTTTTTCCTGATTTCTTCATTTTCTTTTATTGTTCCTAAAATAAGTGTTTCAGCTGCATGTAAACATCCTGGCCGAATTACTTTCTTGTAATGACAAATTTATGAGTTTATGGACAGTGATTTTTTATTGTCATCATCTTTATCTGAGTGGAGTGCTAATTCTTTTGCAATCTCGCTTGGATAGCTTCTTTCTCTCCTCCATTAGGCTGGACGATTTCTCCTAGATACTTAAATTCGTTATATCTTTATTTATTTTTTATATTCCTTGGTTCTGTATTTGACATTTTCTTTCTCTTGGAATAGTTAATTAATTTTTTTCGCTCCGCTGGAATACTTAGAATATTACTTATTTTTTTCTTATTTCCCTTCTCCCTAACATCATTCAACTCTCCAGTCCCTCACAAAGTGTCTACCAAGACGCATCGTTCGTGAATTGCTTATTTATGTACTCCTAAAAAGCCGAAAATCACTCTGGAAAAGACAAAAAATCTTGTTGAAAAGAATATTTCTGAGTTCTTTATTGAGACTTATAAGTTCGGTGGGACGTTTTATATTGTGTTTGTTTTGATAAAATTGTATAAATTACTGCACAGTTTTTAGTAACGCAGCACATAAAAACAGGAAAGTACCAATCTAACAAAGGAAAGAAATCTAAATTTGAAAAAACATCTGTTTGACAAACTGCCATTGAATCAGAAAATACTGGTTTCGATACAGATTTATGTCCAGCTGACATATCCTTCCATACCTGTTTTTTTTTTTTAATATTCGCCTTGACTTTTTATTTTTAATAATCTTATTCCAATTGTTTCTCTTTTCAACACAATTGGTTAATTAAACTTTAGTTTGTACATATGTATAAGTATGTATTGCAATTTTTTTATTTTTCTAAATAACGTAGAAAGTTGCATATTTTAGGTATTTAATTGCACATTTTACCAAATATGCATATATATATATATATATATATATATATATATATATATATATATATATATATAAACATGGACGAAACATGAAATAATGTTTTGTTATTTTTGACAATTCTATTTTCTTGATTGATCCCTTTAATAATTATTAAAGGACCGCCATCTTAAAACCGCTAAATATTTTAAAACAGTAAAACCGGAGGAATATTTTAACTTAAAAACAGTTAAAACAGCAATCCTTATGGACGAAAAAGCTAATTCTAATTGTGGAGGAGAGAGTGGCCAACAATGGAAAAAGTTATCCTTCGGCAACTGTAAAAACCAGTGTCCTTAAAACAGCAATCCTTAAGGACGAAAAAGCTAATTCTAATTGTGGATGGAGAGAGTGGCCAAGGATGTCCTTCGGCCTCGAAAAAACGCCAGATCCTGGCAGATCTGTAAAACAGTGTCCTTAAAAACCTTTAAAACAGCAACCCTTAAGGACGAAAAAGCTAATTCTAATAGTGGATGGAGAGTGGCCAAGGATGTCCTTCGGCCTCGAAAAAACGCCAGATCCTGGCAGATCTGTAAAACATTGTCCTTAAAAACCTTTAAAACAGCAATCCTTAAGGACGAAAAAGCTAATTTTAATTGTGGATGAAGAGAGTGGCCAAGGATGTCCTTCGGCCTCGAAAAAACGCCAGATCCTGGCAGATCTGTAAAACAGTGTCCTTAAAAACCTTTAAAACAGCAATCCTTAAGGACGAAAAAGTTAATTCTAATTGTGGATGGAGAGAGTGGCCAAGGATGTCCTTCGGCCTCGAAAAAACGCCAGATCCTGGCAGATCTGTAAAACAGTGTCTATAAGATCTATAAGATAGATTCTTGCACAGTTAAGAGAAGATATAAACCTTTTCAATTAAAAATAAATAAATAAAAATATAAAAGAGCTTGTATGGTACAAAAGATTTAACGAAAACTTGGGAGATGACGTAGAGGTTGGTCAAGCCTACATTGGACCAATAGGAGGGGAGATATTTCTTATACTTAAAGTTTGGTTGAAGTCCTCCGGCTAGACTTGGGAGCCAACTTTAAGCCGAGATAAATAAGTTAGTTGGGGACTTGGTCAGTTATCAAGACCAGTTTTCACAACTCCTTCCTGTATTAAGCCAATTTGTTGACTCGCTGGCTCAACAGCTCCGAGGCAGCTTATAGAGCCTTGAGGTATTTACCTTATCCCTCTCCCAGGTAGGAAGGAGGTGGGAGGTAGGAGCTGGGAGGTAGGAGGTAGATCGTCAGGTAGGGTTCGATCTGCCTAAAATCTCTTCGGTCACTTGTTTTCCAGCAATAAGGTGGTTAATTTTATAACACAGAACTAGGTTACTGGAAATACTTTTTAAAAATATAAATAAAAAAATAAAATGTTATCAATGAAACTTTTTTTTTTTTTTTTTTTTTTTTTTTTTTTTTTTTTTTTTTTTTTTTTTTTTTTTTTTTTTTTTTTTTTTAATTGATTGCTTTAAAGTATAAACTTTATGGCAATTGACTTAGCCAATAACAATAATAATTACATAATAGTAGACAAACTATAAATACAAATAGAGGAAGAGTTTTACATGATATATATAATTAGTACTAACAGAAAAAGTATTTCTACATATTATAATAATTTATACAAACAAAAGATTTTTTTTTTTTTTTTTTTCTTACAAGCTATAATGATATATACAAACAAAGAAAAATAAAAACATACATCTTTACAATTTATAATGATCGATATTGATTATAGTCTAGGGTGACAGAAGTTGTAGCAGCAATTGCAAAAGAATCCAATATTTTATTTAGTTAATTCAAAAGAAATAAATCAATTACTTTTTGCTAGCATTTAAAACATTTAAAATAAATAGGAAGACGTTATTTATCTTTTCAATGCTATTGTATGATAAAATATTTTCCAAAGATAAACTATCATCTGTTTGAACTATATAGTCTTTTAGGTATTTCTTTCGAAAATTATCGTGTCTTTTGCACTCTAACAACAGATGTTTACAGCTATTTACGATGAATAAACTACAATCTTCACATTTTTCATTAGCTTTAATTTGCAAACTGTTATCTTTAAAAAATATTTTCAAGTAGTCACATTTGGCTACTCTGAGTTGGCTAACGGTTCTTATTTTGGTTATATTAATGTTATATTTTAAATAATAAAACTTAATTTAAAACTAAATAAAAAAAATAATAACCTGTATTCCGTGAAATACAATATGGGGTGCAGTCAGAGGTAATAAAATACTCGTCGAAGTTTAAAAATATTTTTATAGAGTGCCGACACACATAGGGGTATTTAGCTTATCTCATTCCCTCACTCACTCACTGTTGGGCGCACAGTGGGGCAAAAACGGAAAAAAGTGTTTAAAATTCAATAACTCGTGGAATAATATATCTATGAACTCGTAATTTCACATACTCTTCAGTTCAGCAGAGAGGTCTAATAGTCTCATCTTTCAAACCAATTAGATGGCATGATAAAACAAAAAAAAAATGTTTGTGAAAATTTATCAGTTTAAAAAAAATCATTCGTTGTTGATATGTTTTTTTCAAAACCAAGTGGGCTTCAATTATTAGTTTTTTTTCACTTTCATAGATGAGGCATCTATAAATTAGTTAGGCCTTTGTGTTTAGTCAGTAAATGATTATTTATTTTCCAAGTAGGATTAGTAAAGTACTTGGAAAATAAATTACACTTTTTTTTTTTTTTCTCGTTATTATGTATTTGTTAGGAATACTTTACTTCTCTACTAGTTTAAAAAAACACAAGCTTTTTTGAGAAAATGTTGAACTTTTATTTTGCACATGATTTATGTTTATTATTCTGGGAATCACTATAAATACTAGCAATGATCACCCAACATTTATTACCTACCAAAAAAAAAAAAAAAAAAAATATATACATTTTGTCAATTCTAATTACCTGCTATTTTTTTTTTTTTTAATATTTGAGACCAATAAAAAATACTTAATCACATCTAACATCAAGGTTCATAGAACAAGGAGGGTTTTTTTTTGTTTTTTTTTCCATTTGAAAGTAAAAAAAAAAAAAAAAAAAAAAAAAAAAAAAAAAAAAAAAAAAAAAAAAAAAAAAAAAAAGTTAGAAGTAAAAGATGACCAAAAGAGAAGGGGAAAATAACAGGTGGAGCATTTTATGAAAAGAACAACAACGTATGGAACGAAATAGTTTATTACATCTAATTTTTATTAATAATAATAATAACAATAAAAACTAACCCAAAAAATTGGGAAACATTTTTACGTACACCATCATACGTCATCACCACTTTCAAACATGATTATTTCTTTAGCCTCATTTTCTAATTCAAGCATCCCAGATGAATGCCAGTGAGGCCGCAAGGATGATAAATAAGGATCCGAAGACAAAATTAAGTTATGCACAATATCTTCGTTTGTTGAAGATCTCGAACATTTTCGAGAATGGTTGAGTCAAAATTTTTTAAAATCCTTGTTTCTCGCCTCCTGGGCCTCTTCTGACATCCATCCGATAGGCAATGGTATTGAATCCATCAAAGTTTTTCCGTGGAGAAGAATCATATGGATCGATGATGGCATATAATACCAACGGTAGAGGGTGGTAAACAGCTCATATGTTTCTAATGCGTATACGAATTATATACGAATCTAATCGTATATCAAATTTGGAGGAATCAACCTTATTTCCACAAGCAAGCACCTGTAAAATTATATAAAACCTGTATATGAGGCCTTGGTTTACTCCAGTTACTTCAGCAGCAACCTTTCAATTCCTAAAAAATCTACGAGCTGTGTTTCCATCGTTAGACGATCCTGCTCCCTGCTTGGGTTCATCCACAGATATCCCAACTTTCTCTTTGAAGTCTTTCTGGATCCGTTTTTTTTTTTCTTTCTTTCATCACTGATTTTTCGTCATCCGATCTTGCACTCCATTTTTCGAAAGGAAGTCGGTAGCCGATATGAAGGATGCACTCCATAAACCTTATCCAGGCATGAAGCGTAGACATACCGTACTCTGTTGAATCATCCTTGATTTTCCTCTGACGAACTGATGATAAGATGTTCATCTCGGAAGGTTTCGCTCCACAAACACAGCAACATGATGATGAAGTTGTTTCAGTTATGTATTGTCGAACCTTACCGTCAATCATCGTAAAATAGAGTTCATGATGGACAACGAAATGTGTATCGTTGATTGTAAGAGGCGTTGGACGGAGTTCTTCCACTTCTCTTTTTATACTTTTGACTTCCTCTAAAATTTTGGTCGAGGTTTCTTTGGCAAAAACGAAGCTAATCGGTCGGCACATTTTCGTCGACGAAGGGCGAGGATTAACCCAACTCTGAATTTGTTTTTCAGCAGTAGGTGTCAATTGAAGGGGTACTGCTGATACCATGAACACACTATCATCGTTGATCTCGGAGTCGAGAAAAAATTGGTTATACTTACTTTGATTCGAGGAGCCGTCACATCCCCATTTCCATGAGCACGTCAAATCTGTAGTAGATAGTCGATTATCACTATGGGCAAGAGATAAAATCAATCTAGTTGTTGTTAAATCGAGATGATTTTGAAGTGGAATTCGAACCCCAACCTCAGATACAGTATGTGGTGGATAACAGTCTTGTTTTGCTTCTTGTAGTCTGTGGTAGGTAGAAGAACAGAGCACCGCTTACTTTTAAACACTGTTCGAATGCGCTCGTACTGAATTTTTTACTTAAACCCGTGTCAATATACAACGCTAAAGCCTCCTCTTTAGTTAATTCTGTGGAGGCGTGTTTGCAGGTTTCATCATTTTGGCACGTCTGATAACAAAGCATGAATAGTATCAGCAATATGTTTTTTTCAAGAGGCTCGTAAAGCGGTCTCTAATGCATATTGTAACTCATCTAATGCATAATTTCCACTTACCAGTTTAGCTCAGCGTCTTTTCGAACTTTCGCTTAGAGAAGCAAAGTCTTTTAGCGGGCGGCCAGAAATAACACAAGTTGATCCCTTGAACGATTCCTCATCAGGTGTAGATAAAGGAGGTTCCCATTCAAAAAAACATTCATCCAGCCAAAATTCATTGTAATTAAAAAATCTTACTTGGTTACGCGAAGAATCGGCCCATTTTGTTTTGAACTTGCTTAACAATCTTAGAGTTAAAAGTCGTTCAATCGATGATCGGTGGATGTCCAATATTAAAAACTCCTTAGATAAATAATTCATTAAGCAATTAACACTTTTATCGCTGGAATTAAGCAAGATATTCACCAAGACACGGTTTTTTTACTTTAATGGATGCCATAATAAACACTACAAACGAGCCACAGACTTACAAAAAAGTATCAGAAGACAACTGATCAATAGACTTATTTAAAAATAAACTAAGAAATCAGGCAGGTATTGTTTTGTTGTGTTTATACACAGATACAGTAGATTGTTTACAAAATGAAAACGCGAAGGATTAACCATGATAACAGATTGACGAGCTGTTGATTGCAAATTTCCCTTTTAAAACTAATGTAAGTTTTTGTTTACATATCTCTAGAAAATATTTAAATCTGAATTAAAAAAAAAAATTATAAAATGAAAAATTAATCATAAGGTCAATAATTCATCATTTGACTTTTATTGCTAATTGCTCCAAAATTTAAAAAGAGAAAATATGGCCGTTCATCAGTATCACATAAGGAAATTAATGTCCAGCAATTGTCATAATTATTATTGGAAATAAGCTGCATAGTTCGTCTGGAATACGGTAGGACCTCCACTCTCCTGACTTCTGGGAGTTGTAAAATATAAGTTAGCTAGCTCTGGGAGTGAAGATCGCAAGTGGTCGCAGCTAATCATTGTATAGTATGTTTTTATACACCTCTAAGAAGGGTTTAGCGTTGGAACTGAAGAGGAACAAAAACTGTAGGATGTATAATAATCGGAAAATCAAAAAGTCAAAATTTGGCTTAGTTAATTTTCAAAATCATCTCGGTTTGTACTCCACCAAGTTCAAAACTATAGAAAACAATATGTTAATAACGAAATAAAAATAAAATAATGATGATTAATAATAAAAATAAATTAAAAATAAATTTACTTTTTTTCGCCATTTTTTATTCTGAAGGCTCCCCATTGTTAAGTAATCAACAAAACTCTCTGAAACTCAAGCTATATTAGCCTTAAGGTATAGTAAACACATATTTGTCGCAAATTTAACGGGAAAAAAAACTTTAAAAAAATGTATTTTAAGCAGTTTTTTGCTCATTTGGCCCACTGTGGGGCGCTACAGTCCTTGTAGGACCTGGGCCTCTGCCACCGTTCTTCCTCATGCCTCGCGGTCTCCAGAGAGACTCCTCCAGTTTCCAATTCCCATCTTTCTTATATCTTCCTCCAAGTCCTCAATCCACCGCCGCCTGGGTCTGCCCCTTTTCCTTTTTCCTCCTGGTGCACCATTTAGCATCATTTTAGGCAGCCTACAGGGGTCCATCCTTTCCACATGCCCTAACCATCTAAGCCTGCTCTTCTTAGTAACACAGAGGATATTAGGCTCTCCGTACAATTCAGTTCGATCTTTCTAAGGACTCTTCTCCCCCAAACCAGTAGAGCTCTTCTGTTTTCCTTGATTAGAGTCCAAGTTTCACTGCCAAACATTGCTACTAGCCTAATTATTGTTTTGTATAACAAAAGCTTTGCCTTCCTGGAAAGACTTTTGTATCGGAGAGCTTTTTGCAGAGCATAGAAACATCTGGTTCCTGCTACCATTCTGCGCTAAATTTCAACTTCTAAATTATTGTTCTACGTCACAACTCCTCCCAGGTACTTAAATGTGATGCACCTGTTAAACGTGTTTTCCCCAACATTCATGATTTCTCATCTCTGTCCGGTCTGTCTAGAGGTTTCATATACCTAGTCTTTTCATGATATATTTTCAGTCCCAAATCTTGTGCTGCTCTCTTGAATTCTTCTACAGCACCGGCCAGTACTGTTTTGGTTCTCCCTGTGATGACTACATTATCAGCATAAGCCATATGTTGTGTGAGCCTATGCCTTATACTAGCTTATCTAGGCATCCAAAAGTCGATTTAATTAAACCCACAAAAAGTAAAAAAAACAAAAACGGAGGACTTATGTGACCCTTGTCCCTTCCTTCCCTGCAGTACCTAAGTCGTACGACTAGTCAGAACTGCCCCATTACGTCAGGCCAAAGGATCGCTCACTTCTTTTTAAGTGTAATCACTTCAGTTAAAATGGGTTTACTTATATTTAGAGATATTCTTCATAAATAGAGTTATTGATCTGGAAACTGCAGGCGAGGAAACTTACTTTTGAAGTGGTTATTATTTTATCAATTAACGTATCAGTACCATTTGCAGCTGTTTGAAACATATATTCAAACATTTCGTTTATATTCAAAAATATTTTAGCATATTTTAGTGTTTTTGTTGTACTTCTTATTTTAAATTTATTTGAAAGGTTGGACTTTTTAAAAATAATAATGACCAAATTAGCCGCACCTACGGCCACCTTTTCGATTTAAGTGGCACCAAACATGGCATTGCATTGTTATTTTTAGCCCTGAAGAAGACGTGCAAGTTCGAAACGTCGCACATAAGGGTATTTTACGGACCTAGGCGGCCAAAATTATTGAATCCCACTTTACTGCCGAAAATATATTTAATTGGGCGTATAAAAAAAAAAATGACCGTTTTATCAAATTCCAGAGTTCAAAAATCTGTTAATATCTTAATGATATTTATTATTTACCAATACTTAATAATCCCTTCAGAGCATTCTCTAAGCTTGTTTGCTAACACTGGACTTCTTCAAAAAAGCCTCAGTTCAGTTATTTATTTCAAAGAAGAAACATGACAGTGTCCTACGAAATCCTTGTAATTTTAAGACATTACTAAAAAATAAATTTCACAGCCGCTGAAGCAACTCGTGAAATTATTAAATATGAAGGGGGAGGTGTCCTAGAAGAGCGCACTGCGCGGCGTTGGTTTGCAAATTTAGAAGTTGAGAAACGACGTTGGAAATGAAGAAGGGCTCCGGGCGGCCATTAATGAATATTGATGAGGTTCCGAAGGAAGCTGTTGAGTCAAATCCGGTCACAAGTACTCGCGAACATGCCAGGGAGTGTGGTGTGTCGAAAGATACTGTTAGTCGCCATCTTCTCTCCATGGGGAAGGTGAAAAAGACCTGTAGACTGGTCCCTCACGGACTTACTCCTCAACAATCAGCAGAAAAGTCTACAGAACTTCATGGGTTTGAACTCCTGCCTCATCCACCATATGGACCAGACCTCGCACCTTCGGACTAATACTTGTTTCGATCCATGGCCCATTTTCTTCAAGGGAAAAAAATTGATAATTTTGCGGAAGTTGAAAATGCTGTCCAAGAGTTCTTTGACAGCCATCCCAAGGAATGGTATCAGCGTGGCATCGAGCAATTGGCTAGCAGATGACGGTAGATAACAATGAACTATACCTTTGGTATTAATTGTATTTTATGTCAAAGAAATAATAATACAAATATTTGTTTCAAAAACGGTAATTTTTTGTATACCCTCCCCATTCCTTATCGTATTAAGCTGAGAAAAAGTTATTTCCAGGTTTAATTTAATGTTTACTCAATACAATTCAACATTCCTCCCTAGAAATGTTTTGTGTATATTCCGATTGAAATTTTCTAAACAAATAATATTTAAAAAAAAAAAAAAAAGAAGACAAAAACCGACTTCAAGATTAAACCTACATGTACAACTAAAAAATAATATTTAAATTACTTCGAAACAACGAGAATTGAAGAACAACCAACAAAATTATCGACACTTATATAGCTATTCACAATTTATGATCAGTTATTTTTGGAGTCGGTGCCAACCAAGAAAGGCAGTTTAATCCTGCCTTTGCAACAAACTTTCGATTCTCACGAGACCTTCAAAAATAGTTCGACTTACCTACAGTTCGACTAACCGCGAAAACTACTGAACCAATATATATCAAATTTTAACTACATCATCTTCATAGTTTAAGAAAGGTTTAGCAATAACAAAATTTACATATTTTCTATTAAATTGTTGCTAAAAAGCGATAAATATGTGACAGCCATCCCAAGGAATGGTATCAGCGTGGCATCGAGCAATGGGCTAGCAGATGGGTAATGACGGTAGATAACAATGAACTATACTCTGAGTATTAATTGTATTTTATATCAAAGAAATAATAATACAAATATTTGTTTCAAAAACGGTCATTACTTATCATATTAAGCTGAGAAAAAGTTATTTTCAGGTTTAATTTAATGTTTATTCAATACAATTCAACATTCAACATTTTATACATCGTAGATTTATAAAGACAAACACCAGTTTTTGTTATTTTCAGCCCTGAAGAGGAGCTACAATCCAGTAACGTTGGCAATCCATATAAAGGTTTTAAATTTTTGATGTGAATTTTATTACCTACTTAAAAATCATATCGTTCGATTAGCTCACTCAATTAAAAACTGTGTCATCAAAACAAACATTTAATATTTGAAAATAGTCTTCTAATAAACTAAATATATAAGAAATGTCAAATCATCCATTAATTCCTAAAATGCCACAAAAGAAAAAAAAAAGTATTTACTAAAAGCATCAATATGATTCTTAGTGGTTTTATTTATTCCTGTCCAACGCAGACAACCAATTTTCTTTCAGGTGGTAACGCGTTGGATAAGATTTTATCGGACTAATGCGTGTTTTATTGAACGCCAAGATAAGGCTCTATGTCAGCCTGATCGTCTCCAGTGTGTAGATGTGAAAATAGAACTCGTATATATAAATATTTCAAGAGGAATGAGACCAAATTTCACAAAATTGATTGGGAACATTTCATTTTATAAAATACTAGGATCTCCAGTCGCGGCTTTGCCCACTCTTATAAGTAAAGAACTTATATAGGTTTAACAATGATTAGAGTTTTATTTTTTAACGATAAAAATCTTGTACTGCATCATGCAGTTGAGAATTATTTTCTCACAATATTTCGAGATATTTTCACGGATAATTTTTAACCCGGTACTATTCAGGTGGTTGAAATTTACGTAAAAGTGGGTGATGGACTGCATTATCAGTGCTTACAACCCTATCTATCAATAGAGATATTTTCGGTTGTCATAATATACTTTTTCTCTGTTATAGTATTTGTAGGTAAAATTACTGCTCTTTTACACAACCAATGATACGATTTATTTAATAAACCTGAAACATCAGAATATATTTCAAATAATTGAAATTTCAGTCTTCGAAAAACCTTCTTTTTTTTTTTCTTCATTTATTGATATTTACAACTGTACAAAATAATATACAACCAGTAAATGTGTTGACCGAGAATACAATGGCATGTAAATAACTTGTGAAGAACTACTCACTAGTAGCACTTCAATAAAATCTACACTAAAAGGTCTCTAGGCCATATTCTTTTCAGACGCCTCGAAGGATTACCAGGAAGCAAGTTGGGAGACTAGTGGATTGGAGTGGTTATGGAGCTTACTATGGAAGGATAGGTATCTGGTTTGGGCTAAATCAGAAACATATGGAACATTAAGATCTTTATGGATAAGTTTATTGGTCTCAAAGTAAGGAGCATTGAGGATTATTCGAAGGATTTTGGATTGTAAGGAGTGGATACGAGATGAATTGGATGGTTTAGTAGAGCCCCAAAGCTCAACTCCGTACGTCCAAATAGGTCTAATCACAGTCATGTAAATGAGTCTTTTGTAATTAATTAGGAGCTTTGAACGTTTGTCTAGTAAATGTAGAAGTAGTCTGTAATCGAAAAACCTCCAGCAAAAACTAAGGTTAGGCCGCCTATTTTTTTCTCACAATATCAAAAAATAAGAAATCGATATTTTGATAAGGCAATAGTTTTTAATGCGGCAGAAATAGTTCTATCGATTTCTGGTTGAATTTTAATTTCTAACTATAAAAGATAATTACAGTATAGCAAACCTCTGCCACTTAACACAGTACATTTAAATTATTATTATAGTAAACTGTACAATTTTAAACCTTCCTAGAGCTATGAAGATAATGTAGTTAAAATTTAGTTTTACCTTTGCAAACTCTATTGCAGAATGGCGCTAACCACAAATCGTTCAATTATTTAACATTCCTATGATCCACAGGTCTCACTTAATATTAATAGTTTTTTTTTTTTGTAACAATTTATTTGAATTAAACCAATTTTATTATCAATTCTATATAACTGTATATATATTATATTGCAAAATAGTAGTTCCTGAAATTAATGAGGCGAAGAGTAAGTATATGGTATCTTCGGCTTCTGGAATTAGAAGAAAGCCGTGTAACTTATTTATTGACAACCACTCTTTTGAAACTGTTAACCACTTCGTGAATCTTGGCACGGAAATTAACTCCAAAAATAGTGAGCGATGAGGTTAAAAAAAAGAATAATGAGTGGCATTAACAAGAGCTTACTTTGGCCTTACAAATATGAGAACAAAACTCAGGCTGTACAGATCTCTTGTTAGACCCGTTGTGTACTATGGCGCAGAGACATGGACACTAAAAGCTGCTGACCAGCAAGCATTAAGGATCTTCGAAAGGAAAATATTAAGGCGCGTGTTTGGCCCTGTGTACGCTCAAGGAGCATGGCGAGTTAGGAATAACCAGGAAATAGAAGATCTTATACAACGTGAAAATATAGTACGATTTATAAAATTTAGACAGATCAGCTGTTTAGGACACCTAGAAAGGATGCCAGACACAAGAGTGGGAAAAAAAGTTTTCCAGGCGACCTTCCCTGGGAAGAGAAGAAGAGGACGCCCTAGTAAGAGCTGGATTGCTGACCTGGATGAGAACTTGGAAAAGATGGGCGTGACAAACTGGAAGGAAGAAGCTTTGGATAGACATTGCTGGGGACTAATATTCAGGGAGGCCAAGGTTCGTCATGGACTGTAGAGCCGAAGAAGAAGAAGTATACCTTTACAACCTCTCTTAAATGGCACTCGCCACCTATCGGCCAATTTTCAAACTGCATTGTGCATCACATATTTATCGCTTTTTAGCAACAATTTAATAGAAAATATGTAAATTTTGTTATTGCTAAACCTTTCTTAAACTATGAAGATGATGTAGTTAAAATTTGATATATATTGGTTCAGTAGTTTTCGCGGTTAGTCGAACTGTAGGTAAGTCGAACTATTTTTGAAGGTCTCGTGAGAATCGAAAGTTTGTTGCAAAGGCAGGATTAAACTGCCTTTCTTGGTTGGCACCGACTCCAAAAATAACTGATCATAAATTGTGAATAGGTATATAAGTGTCGATAATTTTGTTGGTTGTTCTTTAATTCTCGTTGTTTCGATGTAATTTAAATATTATTTTTTAGTTGTACATGTAGGTTTAATCTTGAAGTTGGTTTTTGTCTTTTTTTTTTTTTTTTTTAAATATTATTTGTTTAAAAAATCTCAATCGGAATTTACACAAAACATTTCTAGGGAGGAATGTTGAATTGTATTGAGTAAACATTAAATTAAACCTAGAAATAACTTTTTCTCAGCTTAATACGATAAGGAATGGGGAGGGTATATACAAAAAAATTACCGTTTTTGAAACAAATATTTGTATTATTATTTCTTTGACATAAAATACAATTAATACCAAAGGTATAGTTCATTTTTATCTACCGTCATTGTTCATTGTTATCTACCGTCATCTGCTAGCCGATTGCTCGATGCCACGCTGATACCATTCCTTGGGATGGCTGTCAAAGAACTCTTGGACAGCATTTTCAACTTCCGCAAAATTATCAATTTTTTTCCCTTGAAGAAAATGGGCCATGGATCGAAACAAGTATTAGTCCGAAGGTGCGAGGTCTGGTCCATATGGTGGATGAGGCAGGAGTTCAAACCCATGAAGTTCTGTAGACTTTTCTGCTGATTGTTGAGGAGTAAGTCCGTGAGGGACCAGTCTACAGGTCTTTTTCACCTTCCCCATGGAGAGAAGATAACGACTAACAGTATCTTTCGACACACCAGTATAATAACAGTATAATAATAATGTATTCTATTATCTGAAAATAGTTCCAAAATTTTTTGATTTTTTATGGAAGTCTGTACTCGCCCCTTCATGTTAGCTGCCAAATATATTGCCTCCGTAAAATATCCCACAGTTGCATGTCAGTCAGTACAGTCCGTATTCATGAGATGGGTACCTTTTGTGACAAGTTAAGGCCCGTATTTTTAACTTTTCGATTCGCTATAACAGGAAGTGAATTATTTATTTATTTTTTTCAGGCGATACACGTTTTTAAAAAATGTATAGATGTTAAGTTCCCGTTTGCGTTACTAAATTATTTAGAAACAATCATTAACGCATTGAAAACAAGCCTGTAAATTATAAATCATTTTAGTAATAGATTTATCTTATAAAATATTATTGTTTTGGCTGAATAAGTCTGAAATGTATTATTCATAAGATTTTATCACAGTTTAATGTGATGTAATTATTATTAAATTTATAACAATTTGCCGAATGAGTTATTGGCAGTTTCCAAGCAGCATTTAGAAGAGAAAAGGCTTCCATTGACCAAATTTTTGGACTATTACATAAAATAATCATAGTTAATACCTAATACAGGTAAAGGTGTGAATATGGGTACCCTCTTTTGTTTTTGCTTTAAAGTTACTATTAACTTGAAACATTTGTTGTGAAATCCACGTTTTTTTTTTACATATTTCTCTCTAAACCATCTATGACCATGGATACTGTTTCAGATCTGCCAGGATCTGACGATTTTTGGAGGCCGAAGAAAATAGATGGCCACTCTCCTTCCCAACAAATTAATTTTCGTCCTTACGATACAATTTTAAAATATTCCAGAATTAGAACTATTTTATTAGTTTTCGTCCTTAAGGATATTATTTTAAGATGGCAGAAGGACATCCTTGGCCACATATATATTAGTTTTTGTCCTAAAAGAATTCTTTTTGGAGATCCACCAGGATTTCACAATTTTTAAGATAGTCGAAAGATATTCTGCCATTATTGTCCTTTTAGTTTTTGCCCTTAAGGATACTATTTTATAATATTCCGCCATTGATTTACTTTTTGAAAATTGAATTAAATATTACGTTTTTTTACAAACGACATTTAAATGCTCCCTTAACATAAAAATAAGCAAGCCGATAGGAAACAATGCTGGGTCACCGGTTGTTCTTGGCTCTTACGTCTCTGAACCAATCATAAACCAACTTAAACCACTTGTAACTAGTAATAACTAGTTTCTCCCGAAGTTAGGCAACGTATTAACGTTGCCGGACCCGGAAAACATCTTAGAAGTGCGATCTTACAAAGATTATCAAAATAAAATTTATAGAAGATCCGATCGGGAACAGTTTACCCGTTCTTTTCCCCCAATGGAAATTCTTGCAACACCATGATCCTCATACCAGACTTAAAAACAAGAAACTGCTCGTCGTTTCAAATTACACCGACATTTACTAGACAACGTTCAAAGCTCCCAATTAATTACGAAAAACCCATATACGTGACTGTGATTAAACCTATTTGAACGTTTTGAGCTTCGCAGTTCCTCGAAACCATCCAATTCATCTCGTATCCAATCCTTCAATCCAAAATCCTTCGTAAAATTTCCAATGCTCCTTATTATGTCGTAAACAAACTTATCTATAAAGATCTTAATGTTCCATATGTTGCTGATTTTGCCAGAACTAGATACGTATCCTTTCATAGTAAGCTCCATAATAAAATAAAGTAAGTAATAATAATAAATAAAGGCTTAGCGAACCCGAAGGTTCGATGCCGACACACCAACCGTCGACCGCACACTTCCCTCCAACCCACTCCTCCAAAACCCAAATCCCCAGGTCGGCCCTAACGCAATCCTCCCATCTTCGCCTTTGTCTACCCCTCACTAGTTTACCCGACGGCTCACAACTGATTAATTTTTTCTGAATTCGATCATCATTAAACCCAACGACTTTACATGCAAATTTTAATCGCCGCGCTGCTATTACTTGAACTATATTTACCGGATATAATTCGCGCAGTTCCGCACTGTGAAGCCTAATAAATTCTCCTGTTTTTTCATCCGTTTGTTGTTTGTTTGTTTGGGCTTATAGGCATAAAACCCTAAGGTCATCAATGCCTGCGTGATTTTGATTAATTCTATTTAAAATTTGGTCCTGAATGGGTGCTGCGGATAGGGGCGCGCCCCAAGGAGAGACGAACCGCACCCGCCGAGAAGGAAATAACGCCACAGCTTGCTTATCTGTATATATATAATATATATATATATATATTATATTTTTTTTTTTTTTTTTTTTTTTTTTTTTTTTTTTTTTTTTTTTTTTTTTAAAAAGTCTACATCCCCACGAGGTTTGGAGCAAAACTAGCCCAAGCAGCCGTGTCGCATTCCCCGCCAAGCGGGACCGATCCGTTTTTTCATCCGTTATTGGGCCAAATATTCGACGCAGTACTTTATTTTAAGGCGTTGTTCCTCCCTTAACGTCAGCGGCCATGTTTCACATCCGTAGAGAACTGTTAGTAGTATAATAGTTTTGTATATCCTAATTTTTTAATTTTTGGAGAATAAGCTAGCCTTTATTTCTTCTTGAATTTCATTTTTCCTCGATATAATAGACCCTAGATATTTGAATTGCTCAACGTGTTCAAACTTTATCCTAGAAATATCTACATCACCAAAATGTTCACCGTTTCTACTACTAACCATATGTTTCGTTCTATCGGTATTAATTATTAAACCGATTTCGTTACCGGTTTTCATAAGCGTAGTAGCGTTTATTTTTGTAGTTTCCTCGTTTTCACCCAAAAGTACCAAATCATCGGCATAACCAAGAACCGGACATTTACAACCCATCTCTAATCCTTTTCCAGTAAGCTCTATACCCACTCGAATCCACTAGTCTCCCAACTTGCCTTACACTCCCGATAATCCTCCGAGGCGTCTGAAAAGAAGATGGCCAAGAGACCTTTAGAACTCCAACTGGTGAGCTGTTATTTACATGTTATTGAAATATTAGTGTAATCATTTTCCTCAAATTTACTTGTGTATATAGTGTATACAGTCGTATATCACGAAATTTTTAGATTTTTTTTTTTTTACTGACATAACAATCACTTTACTCATAATTAATTTATTGTGATATCTCAGAAAAAAATATCTTTTCTCTCTAGATTACTTATTTAAGTATGAGATCATAATAAACTTTGATACAGCTTATAAAATAAATATATATTCTGATCGACAAAAGGTGAGGAAGAATACCTTTTTTAGATCTAGATCGGAGAAATAGAAGTTTTAGAAGCTCTCTGACCCTCTATCTATAATTCAACTGTTCCAAACACTTTCGCATCTCGTGTCTGGGGAAATTCACTGTTGATTTTGCTATTAAATTCACATGGCACCAATTGAACTTCGGATCTAGAAAGTTTTATAATATCAATCCATGGCTTTTTTGATTAAAAATAAAATAAATATTTGACTATCGATGATTAATAATAATTATTTATCATAAGAAATCGATCAGCTGATATTTAATATTACCTAGGTTCAATAACCATGTGCTAAGCAAAAACAGGTAACTGACATCTTAAATTAAATTTAGATATTTATGTTCAGTGTTTTGTTTATGTTTAATAATATGGCCGTATCTATGATATACAAGGTTGTTAAAAAGCAAAAGTCTTTAAGCATGAACACAACTCTGAATTCTAACTCTTAAAATTAACATGACCGATGACCTACTTGGTCAAAAGCGATACGTTTTTGGGGAACGCGAGTTTGATAGTTTGATATTAGGAGAGTAGGAGCACTTAAGAGCTCAACTCTACTTACAATAAATAATCTTGAACAGGAGGTAGGTCACTGATATACTTTCATTTTTTCTAATGTGAATCAGTAAGAATGAATTTAGAGATTTTGGGTTCGTTTCGGGTGCAATTTAAGTTCTTTAGTGAGCTTGATGAGTCTGTAACTATAATTGAAGTGTCAAGTGAAAGAATTTGATTATATATATATATATATATATTCTAGAAACATGAAAACGATGTTGCTTTAAACTGAAATATAGGATCAACGTAGGTTTGTGGCACACAGCGTTTCTAGAAACCCGGTTTTTGAAACCCCATTTCATGAAACGCTGTGTGCACCAACCTACGTTAATCCTATCTTTCAGTTTCAAACAACTTCGTTTCCATGTTTCTAGAAACCGGTTTCTCCAGTGTGCACCACCCCTTAATATTAAATGTTTAGTAAGGTTCTTGAGGTTCGTCAATAAATAAAAACATCTATTTTGGCGACGTTTCGAGACTATATTCTTCTCGTAATCATGTCCAATAGTAAAAAAAAAAAGGTTACAATAAAATTATATAAGTTATACAAGTTATTTCAAACATAAAGTTAGCTACAATACAAGTATATAACATCATGTGTTAGAATAATAAAAATATATACAGGGTGTTCGGAAGATCGTTGGCCAAAAATTTATCTCGGGTAGGGAGGTTCATTTTGAACCTTTTTAAAGTCACTTACCTATATACAAAGTCTTACGGTTTTTTTTTTTATGAATTTTTTTGTAAAAATGGCCAAATCCAAACATTTATGCCTTATAACTCCGTTGTTTACTGATATATCAACACCATTTTTTTTTTCTGTAATTACTAATACATTGTCCATGTAAAATACAAAAGATATGGTGCAAAAAACCAATACCAAAAAACGGGAGATCGTTAAATCTTGTCAAAGGCAAAAATAAAAATTATGAACTTGAAGTTTAGGTTAAATAAAAAAAAAAAGGAAGCGCAACAGCCAAATCCAAATTGTTTTAAAAACTTCTCTAGTTAATACTCTTTAAAAAAATCCCATTTGCAGGCACGCAGCACATCTAGTTTTTTTTTTTTTTTTATAAAGTAACAAAAGGGTGCCACCAGCGCACACTGACAATAATAATGAATCGAATCATATTTTTTATACAAAACGTAACAAATAGTTGTGTTTCTTTATAGCATAGGTTAAACTGCATATTTTCTATTTCTTTCTCGAAATTTCGATTTTATCAGAGTAAACATTATCTACATTTTTGTGAACAATAATCAGGGAACAAAATTAAACTAATTTTAAGTTATTCATAAATTTAATTTGTAGAGTATCACAGCTATTGCTCAAAATGATCTCCACTATTTCTTATACAAGCACGATATCTTTTTCTTATTTCTGTTGTGGTTGTTCTTAAAACAAATTCTTCCTTCGTTATGGTAAAGGCGGCATTGATTTTTTGAATAAGTTGTTGTCTTATAAATATAATTGGAATAACAGGTGTTAAGATTTAGAACGTCTGATTTTTGTGTTTATTGTGCGATTTTTTAAATTTTTCTATGGTTATCCTATAACCTATATACAGATATTTGATAGCATTTTTTAAAAACTGTGTTACCTCAATGGATAAACATCTAAGTAGTGTAATTTGATATTTCCTACTCGGAAATCATAAGTACTTATATACTGGTTTCTCAAAAAACCAATGCCAAATTTATACTTCTTCTCAAAACGCGAAATTTTACTTCTCACCTCCATCCAGAAGTCAAGATAAAGGGAAGTGCTGCTTTGAATTTGTTAGTTAAAAATTCTATGTAATTTCACCCTTATTCAAAGGTTCAATATAAATTATATAAATGTGTATTCTGGGCTTAGTTTCAATCATATCGATTTGAAAATAAATGTAAACTAGAGTTCCTATTCCAACAGAATAATTGATATTAGGACATTGAATTGTGTTTCAGGAAATACATTCAATTATAGTAGTTAATTAAACGGACGTTTCGCGACTGTTTGTAGATCTCCATCAGGGGCTATCTAATGGCACAGCGGTACAGTCTTTACATCTTTTGCCTATCAAACTAACATAATTACAATATCATTTCCTTGATTGCTAATATATCATACAATTAGGGATAGTTTATATTTAGATGTTATAATTGATATTGTTTTAATTAAATGTTATTGAAGAAATTGAGTAAATAAATAAAATTTAAAAAAATTATCCCCTTGAGCCTGTTCACTAAAGAAAGAATAATATAGGATAAAGTTTTTCTTCTTCAAAATATGGTTCTTCGCTTTCTATAAATTTCTCGCAATAAGAGAGCATTTCTATCAAATTTTCGGCTTTCACTTCCTCTTGTATAATACAACACAAATAATTTATTTTTTATTTTATCGGGTTTGGTTCCGGTTGGGGGAGTTAATAATTTATATTCTCTACAGCTATATCTTAGAGTTATTCTTTCCTCTATTTAAAGTTATAAAGTTAGTTTTTCCTCAAGTAATTCATTTTCCTTGTCCCGGGCTCCTCAGTTTGCTTTAAAAGTTTTTATAACCTGCTCAGGTTTACTTACCCAAACAGCTTTTCAACTTTCAAAAAGTTTCTAAATAGGCTTGGCGACTTTCTAAGTAGCTTAGCAATAGCTTACTTTTTAAATATTGTAAATATTTTTCAAAAAAATAAAATAAATAAATTATATTATAAACAATAAATAAACACAAAAGCCCTGTTGTTGACACTTTCAGAAAGACATCACACGTTTTTAGCAATATTTCCTCGGTTGATCATGTGACAAATTTCTTTCTCCCCTCCTCAGATACGTGCGAATCCCGTCCGTTACCCTAATTTTTTAAATTTGAACTAGTATTAATAGAATGTTGAAAAAGCATTAATTTTCCAAATCACCTTTTTGCATTAGTAGTTGACACGCCTTGGATCCCAATTTTTAGTACTAGTTTTCGAGGTACTCCGTTGCTTCTTGCTGCCGCTGCAACAAAAATTCCCCTTTTATCATCATCAATGGCCTCCTCCATTTGCTGAGGATCATAATTGAGTTTTTTTGTTGTTTTTTTTTTTTTTGTTGGAGCTATTTTAAAACTGAAAAAAAAGGGACCTAATTCCGTGTCGTGCTAGTAGTTGATAGATGCTGCATTAGTAGTTGACACTAGTAGTAGCCAAATCTGGTTCTTTCCTTTAACCCTGAATTTTCCTTTGCAGAGAGCGCACATTCAATAAAGAAGGCGAGAAATGAGAAATGTTCTAGTAGTTGACAGAGGTGCCAAGCACTAAACAACAGGTTGTAGGCTGTTTTAAGATGGCGGAAGGACATTCTATTTTTTAAATTTTTTTCAAAATTTAACGCTTTTATTAGTTTTTCATCCTTAAGAATAATATGTTGAAATATTCCAGGATTTAACGATTTTTAAGTTATGCAAAGGATATCCAGCCATTGTTCTCCTTAAGGATACTGTTTTAAAATATTTTTAATATTTAACGATTTTAAGATGGCGAAAGGATATTCCGCTATTGTTGTCCTTGAGGATACTATTTTGAAATATTTATGAAATATAGTTTTCGTCCTTAAGGATTATGTTTTTATTTTATTTTTTCAAGATTTAACGATTTTATTAGTTTTTGGTCCTTAAGGATAATATGTTGGAATATTCCAGAATTTAACGGTTTTTAAGTTATCCGAAGGATATTTCGCCATTGTTGTTCTTAAGGATACTATTTTAATATATTTTTTAAATATAACTATTTTAAAATAAAATAAATAAATGGAGAGTTAGAGAAATTTTTTTTTTTTTTTTTTTTTTTTTTTTCGGATTTGACGACCTTAGGTCATATACCGAGACCCAATACATTGGACCGCCAGTATTCGCGGTCTTCCCAATCTCCTTCCCGTAATCCTCTCGCCGCCATTACCTCCTCAACTACTTGAATCCATGTTTTCCTTGGGCGGCCTCTTTTTCGTCTTTCTTCCGGGAGGTAGTTAAATATCCTTTTTGGCCATCTTTCTTGGCCCATTCTTCTTAAATGGTCATACCACAGCAGCTGTTTGGTGTGAATGGTGTGAACTATAGTGTTTTCCGCCTTGACGATACTTCGTATGGCAGAATTAGTCACCCTTTGAACCCTGGGAATGCGACAGCTTCTTCTCCAAAAATCCATTTCGAAAGCTTGTAAGCTCTGTGCATCTCTTGTTCCAACCACCCACATTTCCGAACCATAAAGGATTACTCCTTAAAAAAAGGAGTGGAAAATCCTCTTCTTGGTTTCTAGTGAAACATTTGGGCTCCACAGTACAGAGTTCATCATGCCAATCAACTTTCTTCCTTTCCTTATCTTTTCTTTTATGTCGCTCTCAAGCGTTTCCCTGCCATCGATATAAACTCCCAAATACTTGAAAATAGTACTGCGATGTTACGACCAATTTTCTAATAGCAGAGAAGCTGTAGAGGCGTTGAAGGCCATGTATTCTGTCTTCTCCTTTCTGATTTCTAGGCCCCACTTAGAATATTCTTCTTCTAGCTTTCTTAGCATATAACTTAGATCTTCTGTTTTAGATCTTCTTCAAAAGCATATAACTTTTATTGTTGCTAGTGTTAATTTTGAAATAACCTTGTGTAACTTATATAATTGTATTGTAACCTGTTTTTTTCACTGTAGGGCATAATTATGAGAACAATGTAGTTTCGAAACGTCGCCAAAGTAAGTTTTTAATTTATTTACTGAACCTCAAGAACCTTATTAAACATATATATATATATATATATATATATATATATATATATATATATATATATATATATATATATATATAGCTTATAGTATATAAGGGAACTAAATTGGACGAAGATTGAACATGTTGCTGAAGTGATGAGGTGTTTTTCGCTTGGAGTGAGAGGATTTTCCCTTTTGCCAAGACGTGAGGGAAGACCTACTTGTTCCAGATCTAAAAGTTTAGCTTCCTCTCCTTCCTGTGGTGGGAAGTCTCCAGCTTTCCAGCTTTAGTAATTGGAGCCAATAGCGACTCGAGGATAAACTCCAGCCTGCCTGGAACCTAATTCCCTCCAATAGGGAGCCTCGTCTTCATCCGGGGATTTCAAAACTTACTCAACTCATAATTCCATGTGGGTGTTATATATAAGTTTCATTTAATTATAAATCAGGAAATAAAACTGATGAATTTTTATTATAGTTACTTTTAGGAGATCCTTTTTGGTTGATAGGTTGTTAGAAATAATGTTATTTTTAAGATAAGTTAGAGAGATAAGCTTTATTGAGATTATAAACAATAAACATAGTGCTGCCCAACTTTATTGGGTTGCTATAAACACAGCATACTCATCTATCCAACAACAATATAATTTATAATTTAGTTATAGTTCTATAATATAATACCTAATACTAGACAAACTAATAACATTTTTTTTTTTCCCTTCCTCTTCATTTTGTTTTATTTTTTATTTATTTTTCTATTATCTTTTCCTCTCTTTTCCCCCCTTCTTTTCCTATTTCACTTCATTCTTCCATTTTATGTTATTTCCCCCCTAATATTCACATATCTACCACACATTCATATACATATATGCACATAGAATCAGGAATCAGATAAATTGATAACTATAAATTGCAATGGGCTACCCTATGCACCATGTATGTGGTGGTGAATAATGCCCAGACGGTCCAATATTATATTTTCGGCCACTATCGCTATATCCCTCACCTCACCTCACCTCCACCTCCACGCCAAGGTCCTCCAAGAAGCTCCTTGTTTTTTTCGGGATGACTCCACGAGACCCAAACCATAATCCTTTCACGGAGAGATCTCTATTTCCGATTGTCTAGCGGAATTTCTCTTTGAGGAAAGGGATATATTTTTCATAAATATCCATTTTCTCCCATTCTACTTCACCTGATTGATCGAGGTTATTATTTTCATACCTTACAGTAGGATCCACTATGAGCGCTGTCCGTCCGTTCTTCGGAAACGCGACAATGGCCGCATACCTCGTGGATCCGTTGGTATAGATGCAGTAGACCTCTTCAAAGCAGGTAAAGCCTTTATTCTTGAGGAGCCTTATCAATTCATTCTTGACCCTGTGGTGACGGCGTGTGATCAGGAGCGAGTTGTTGGAACATTTTCCGTGCACATGGGCTGGTGTTTCGAACTCTTTGCCGCACTTGCGACATAAAAAAAAACTAATACTAAACCATTCACACAGAAAACAAAATAATGACGTAAGTAGACAATGAACGCAAATCCATCTGTAAAAAAGTCCCAAAGTGGCAGTGGGCAAATACATATGTTTAACAAACGAATTTGTTTGGAATATTTCCAAATCTTAATATCAATAAAAAAACATTATACAGGGTGTCCCAGTCATAGTGTAAAAAAAATAAAAAA